>JAOPJJ010000141.1:13211384-13222250 GCA_027122795.1 Enchelyopus cimbrius
CAACTAGTTTGTTTTGTCCAAATGTAGGGATGCATACTGGGGAGTCGACTAACTGAGACGCTACTAGAAAGTATGTACTATCCAGCGTGCGCACTTGACATTTGGACACAGCCTGGGGCTGAGGGTGGGGCTTCACACCTGTCTGCCATTGAGAAATCAATGTGTATAGGTCCAGCCGGCCGTCACCACACACACACACTCAGGTGGGTCTCCTGCATGGCAGCATGTTCCACCTCATGCTCCGTATCACTATTCTCGACCTAAGCAATAGACCGTTTTATGACTCCACCCTGCTTGCCTTCCTCGGAAGGAGTCCAGGGCAGCCACCCAGGTGTCGAGCGTAGCATTGGCATTGCTACAGTCATCCGCGATCGTTAACATAGTAATCCATGGCATTTTTCGCTGATCACAGACACAAAACCCTCGTTCAGATTGGAACGGGAGTCAAATATTGTTTTCCGCCAGTGTCCAAAGAAATACTTTATCGAACGTTCCACTGCGCTCCAGACGCAGGTGGCGTTCTCTCCGTGAATTAGGAGTCCCCGTTCCCAGGGCACTTTGACGTAGTCTGTGGACACGCAGAGCTCTGGTGTGTGTGTCTGTGTGTCTGTGTGTGTGCACGGTATGTTAATACGTGAAGTTCCGACTTGGCAGAGGTTGATGTTGATGAATGCTTCCAAGAGAGGGTTTAGCTTCTCAGATATTTATAGTATAACACTGCAGTGTGTGTGTGTGTGTGTGTGTGTGTGTGCGTGTCTGTTTGTGTGTTTGTGTGGATGTGCAAATGTGTTCTGGGTAGCCGTTGATTTTTGATGTTCACCTCCAAGGGAGGGTGAGGACTCCTGGACACCTACAGCATAACTTTACCCAGTGTGTGGATGATGAAGGGGTTTTTTTATGTCTTGGTTGATGTGCGTGTTCCCGGACACCTAGGGTGCAATCGGAAGTTTGGCATATACATCGCTAATACACAACGCTGTTCCTAAAAAAGCTTCATAAAGGTGCAATGGGTTGTAGCCATGGGGATGACATACCCCGCCAACCCCTTTATCAAACTCTGCAAACCCCCCCCCCCCAAAAGATGTCATAGTGTTTCGCATTACAGCTGAAACAGTGGGATAGCGGATGCATTGGGTTCACTGCGTGACCGGAGTGCTGAACAGACACACACGCCCGATTTTTCAGGGTTCTGTTTTTCATTGGGAGAAAGATATCTCTCCTGCTATGTTAAACAACAAAACAAAAGACACACAAGTGCCTGCAAATAACACCAACAAAAAGCCACAGTAAAATAAATTCAATCGTCAAACCTCAGTGAATTGCACTTCCAATATTGTGCCTGGGATAGACCTAACCTTCTGTTCAACATTCAGAGTACAATGTTGTTTGGATTGTCTGGCGACACCCTGGCAGTCTGAGAGGGGTCGCAGGTCAGCTCCAGCCTGAGGCCGGGAGACAAGGATGGAGCATCTCTCTCCTGCCAGACACCTGCGGGAGGAGCCAGGTAATATTCCTCTCCTGCAACGCCTCGGCAACCGGCGACTTATCGCCTGCCTGGCTGCCTCCTCGGCGTCGCTAGCTGTTAGCAGCTAACACGTCTCTCTCTCTCTCTCTGTCTCTTCCTCCAGTGTTTTCACCAGATGACCCATATACATACATACACTGGGTCCTGTTGGGTATTGCTCCAGAAAGGAGGTCCAAGCCTTTCATCCTCCGTCAGATCATTGGCAGAGACGGGGGCTGTCGTGCCGGCTTCACGCTGATCTTGTGCCCGGCTAGTCGCCCCCACCACCACCCCCACCCCCACCCCCCAACCCCGCCCCTGTGTGCACACACACTGCTGGGTGTCTACACACACCCCTGTGTGTCTGCACCCGCTCGTGGTATTTGGATCTGGCCTGCTTCAGCGGCAGATAATTCTGCCTTTGTTGCATTTGAGTACAAAGTACCTACACTGACAAAACACACAGCCTATGAGTAAGTGAGAGTACATGGACAAATATAGCCTGTCCCCCAAACACCCATGTGTGCTGGAGTGAATGGGTGCTGAGGTGCTTCCCTTCCATCAGTGGGCTGTAAAGCACAGGATGAAGCCCAGTCATAAGGGCCGCTAGTGAGCCCTGATCACCTTTGCCGGGAGAGAAGGGGGAATTTACAGTGAGAGAAATAAAAGGGAACGGCGCGCTATTTATCTGGAAGAAAGGGGGGCAGATTTAATTAAAATATTGGCAGTCATTCCTCATTTCTACAGATGAAAGCTTGTAAATGAAAAAAATAAAGTCTGGAACCGTGCCGGTTATGGAAATGTAAAGTTATGAATAATGCCTCTGTGTGAATCGTCAGGTTGGTTTTAATAAGGGGAATTAACGCTGAACTTGCACCCATGCAACATACTGTATGCATAGCTGGACATGATATTCCCAAGGGAAAATAAATAAATAGACGTATCACTATTTATTTTCTCGCGGCCAATCACAAACCTTTGTAAGAGGGATCTGTGGACGTGACCGGCAGCAAACAGCTCAGCCCTGTCACTTAGGCCCCATGAATCCACCTCCAAGACGGCCCGCACCATAGCGCGAGAGATGCTGATTTACACACTGGGCCCGTAATCAGGGAATGGCTCTTTTGTTAATGAAAAGTCATAGATCCATACCGCAGCCCCGCAGATATGACTCTCAGCACCATCACTCATTCCTGAGTATATCTTGTGAAGGTTATGAGCACATGACTAAAGAGCCATTGAAACAAACAGATCCACTTAAGTCATGGGGGGGGATTAGAACAAACTAGCTAGTAATAGTGGCAATGCAATTTGCGACAGATGCTACATGCTTGTCTGCAAGTGTGCAAATGACTGCTCTCGTGGTCGCGAAGCCTTTGTTTACATTCTTTCAAATGAATTCCCGTGACCCTCAATACTCATAAATATCCCACAGTAGTCGATAGCATCTTCCCTGCCGAGGCCCTTGCATTTAGCTGATTACAGAAGGATTGCCTAGCCTCCCTTCCACTGCCCTCTGCTCTGGGGCCTTATGGTAACAGGTGAGGGGCTAGCCACGACCAGAGAGGCAGGTGCTGGGGGTTCTTTAATCTATTCATCATTCCACAGCACGGGCCATAGACACCCGTCTCATCAGGATTCAGACCGTAGCGCTGCACTCTGCTGACACAAGGGGATGTTGCTATTGTGCGTGTCAATGTGTGAGCATGAGTGTGTGTGTTTGGGTGTGTGTCTGTGCATGCTCGTGAACATGGCTTTGTGTGTGTGTGTGTGTGTGCGTGCGTGCAAATGTGCATATCTGTGTGTGTGTGTTTGTGTGCCTGTGCGTGTTTATGCGCGCCTGTGTGTTTGCGTGTGCGTTCATAACTGTGCGTGTGTGAGTGTGTGTGTGTGACAGGGGGAGGGGGGGCAACCAAAAATGCGTCCTCTGTGTTCATCAAGCAAATCACTTCCACTTCCAGCAGAGGAAGACATATTCCTTGCGACTTACCATTTCCGTCGGCAGAACCTGGAGGGGGAGTGATTGACCTTGAACTACCAGGGTTGAGCTCAAACCAATGATATGGTTGAGCTCATACACATCTTCAACATGTATTCGATTCTGATTGGCCTTTCTCTCCATTGTCAAACGCCCATGTGTGTGTCTGTATGTACTGTATATCTAAATGTGTATGTATAATACACACATACGGTATATATATATTATCTTAAAAATACTTTTGGGATATTTCCACCTAAATGACTCAATGAGTGTATCAGTTTCTAACTTATAATTACCAAATTCATGACAGTGATATCACTGTAGGAGAACGTTGTTGTTAATGTGGATACTCTTATAAAGCCATGTGTCTGCAAGACACCTATACAAATGATTAAAATAAACTCCCAGTAAAATGATAGTGCTGCCATAACAAAGAGGTATTCAGCTATGTTTTATAGCTGAATATCTGCAGGGAGACAGGACTGAGTCTGGGAGTGAACCGTACTCCTACAGTTGTCAGGCTAAACAGTGGGGATTTAAAAACCTTTACAGACGATCTATATACACTTCACTACTGCTGGGCCGGGTTCTCGTCTCCTGTGACGCGATTGGTCAAATCAAACATAAGGCAAAGAAGACCAAAAACATTCCCCTCCCCCGTAAATGCGCACATCCACCATCAGAAGTTGGATTTGTTAACTTGGAGTTTAGGTTGCGTGATATGAAAGCGGGTTATTGTCTCTCACCACTGGAGCAGTCCAGTCCTCCCCAGCCGGGCTCACACTGGCACGTGTCCGGGGAAACGCAGCGACCATGCGCACACTCGTCCGTGCAAAGTGCTGAAAACACACAAAAACACACAACAGCAAACACGCAAACACAACGGATCCTAGTTAGCAGAAGGACACAAACTTCAGAACACACAAAAAGAAACACACTTCTTCTAATCAGATCAACAAATCAGAGCACTACTGCATTATGGGACACGCTAAGCTAACAGCTGCAGGGTCGTTAAACCTGAGGCCACGAGGAACTCTCCACCGTGCCATCAAGTCCGAAATTGAGCCGCGGCGTTCATATTTAATACCCATCGCCCCCGACTTGATGCTAAGCCCGATGATTTGTTAGCCGGCCGAGTCCTCCGTCAACATCTCGCTTTATCACGTTCGAGGGCCTCTCCGTCCCTCCCCCCGTCCCATTGGCCCGGACTGTAAATCGCTGGTAATTTGATCACCTTGCGCTTTGTCGTAGCCGTGCTCTAACGCAGCCGCTCCGGGGGGGGCACTGCGGTGTTTACCAAGTGTGCAGCTTTCTTGATCATGCATATTGAGCAACACGGCGCCACATTGATTAGGACACCATTAGTATTCCTGCGAGCGGGTCCAGTGGAAGAGGGTGGAAGAACAAGTTTGGTTCGGCAGGGATAATGAAGTGACCTACATGGACAGTTTAGTTTTTTCCTCCTTTTTTCCCGGGCGTTGCTTACTTGATGCAAAGATATTTCATAATAAAATTAAAGAAACATTTTAAAAGTTTAATAAAACGGGCACATGCATGGACGACCCCCCGTGGTATCTAAGACGGTCCGTTGGTCTGTACAGGCAAGACAGAGGCTTGGTCTCAGGAAGCAAAGGTTGGAGTCAGACTGAACTCAATCAGTCCCCATGCACGTCTCTCATGTGTCTGGATGGATGGATTGGATGGATGACACACACATACACACACACACACACACCTTGCGAGAACCACTGAGTCAACGACCCATCTTTACCCCATGATGCATCACACCTCCGCCAAAACAGCATTACGGCTTTCGGCTTTCATTGACTTGCATCACACTTTTTTTTATGTGAAGGCTCCATATAATATTAACACGGCTGTATGGGGGATACGGGGGTAATCTGCCCCCCGACGAGGTGGTTACTGAGAGGGGAAATGGTGCAGCTGCTGGCAGGGGCCGGCGGTGTTCTTCCTGCCTGCAGGCGTACGAGTCAGCAGGAGTCGGCCACAAGCCGCGCAGCTATAGATTATCACTCAATCTGCCTTCGATTGGAGTCCACCGGGGGGGAGGGAGGGAGAGGACGGGGAAGAAAGTGAGAGAGAGAATCTCAAACAACCCCAAAAAGCCAGGGGGCCTCGCTGCCAGAGAAATGCTCCGAAGGCGGAAAAAAAACTGGTGAATCAGAGACGGAGGGTGAGATAATGTGGCGCTGCTCTCGTAGCATCGCTAAGAGGGGGCCGCTGAATGGCCTCGCAATCGCGGTAAGACAGTGGATAACCAACTTGCGTGTTTGTGTGTGTGTGTGTGTTTAATCTGTGAGTTCCAACATTTGTGCTGACGAAGACGTCAAATCACCCACGTGTAATCAATGAGTGAACATGGGGCGCGTGGAGCTCGATGGAGAGCGGGGCGGGGAGGGGGAGTCGGAGATTTCAATGTCACCAGGATGACTTGATTCTGTTTCGTTTCAATCAGCAAATTCTGATCAGCGGCTGAGTGTGTGTGTGTGTGTGTGTGTGTGTGGGGGGGGGAGCATGCAAACGTGTGCCTTATCCTTTAGAAATATGGAAATGACAGGGAATTTGGAGAGGAAGGATAAAGCAAGCGCACTTCTCCCGAGATCTGAAAGAGGCGTCCGGGCCGAGGAGACGGCGTAATAAAGAAGGAAGTAAACCTTTCATTTTAATTGAAATTTATGAATCACTCTGCTTAACTCCCGTCTACAGAATCTGTCAAGACCCAGTCTTTCATCTAGATAAAAGGCTAATCTAACTCATTATGCAGATGTGTTATCGGGATGGGGAACAATGGACCTAATTGGCGTCGCTCATACTGTGTTAATAAATGTGAGTTCTCTTTTCAGCAAAACCTACAATCTTTTAAAATGGCTGATAAGAGCGCTCCTCGCAGACACCACTCTAATTATGTTTTGTGTTTCCCTGTGTTGGATGAGCTTTCTGACAGGTTTTTTTTGGTGGGGGGGGGGGGAACAGGCTGACAATCGTGTTATTATTAGTCCCAGTTTCCCGAGGTGATGTACATAATGTCTGAATGTGTAATGTGTCATGAACAACAGAACCATCCGTAAGTACGTATGTGGGTGGGTCTATGCCAGATAGAGGTTCTCAAAATGTAGCCTAAAAATAATAATCCATTGTGATGTTCTCGTATGTACTCCGTCTGAGAGGTGAATCCCTATCTTTGAACATTTTGTAAAAAGCAACAAGGGCCAAGCGAAAAGGAAATCAAAGGCGAAGGACCCCTTTCTCGAAAGGGGGGAGGGGGTGGGCTCCAAGTCGATCATTAAAACTCAAACGTAAAAAGCGCTTGGAAAGAACTTCAAATCAAACCCTCTTCAAGTCTTTCTACCATTAGGACCAATGACACGTTCTCATTCTCATATGCGGTAGTGGGACTAGCGGGACCACATTAAAGAGCAACGCTTGATCAGAGAGACACTCTGGAAGAGACAGCAGAACTAACCATATTATTCCCTGCACTTAGCCCCTGGTCATTAGCCTGTTGCTGACATTAATCAGGTAGAACAAACTGATTGCTCCCATTAAGAGGGAAATTCATTCATTAACTAAACGTATGTCTTCTAATGATGAGGTTGATCACATTCCAGCGGTAGCAGCAAGAATTACTGGATCCATTAAAAAAATTGTAAGAGGAACACGCAAAAAACTGTGATTCTGATGTTAGGCTTACTTTCGTAACCTTGAGTCAGGTAAATCGGTGTATAGGCGCAGTGTGATTAGGATCAGATCGGAACTGTGTCAAACACTTCAAACTACTTATAAGTGGCTGCCAAAATAGGCAACATCACACATATTGCTTGATTTGCAGACAAAGTAAATTGGATCACACAACGTTATAAATAACTGATAATTAATTTTTTGATTTTTAATTATTTTTTCATTGAAGGTATCTTGTCTAAAATTCAATCCAATGCTTGACATTGAATGTGTCACACCAGAGGTAAATATTAAATTATAGGGAAAATTCAGTTTTCTGTATTAATTGCATGATATATATTGTTTAAGATTTTAATTATTGCTTCAATAGGGGCAGCTTTTTATTTATTAGCCCCCATTGAGCAACATTTAATTAAGTAGAAATCTATAGCGGTGACTATTGGATTAAAAGGGAAATAAAGAGTTTGCAAAGCACAGCAAAATAGGGAACTACCCTTTTGCCCCTTGCCTTTTGCGATTGAGGAGGAAAAAAGGTCATTTAAAAATCCCAATACAGACATATAACACCGGATCACCGGCCACGCAATACCACGGCCCAGGGAAACCATCCCCCACCTGCTTGTGCATTCTGAACTGCGGAAAAAGCTATTCCTTTACAAATAATTTCCCATCCTTTCCAGTGAGTAACGAACATACCATTGATCAGTTGACCCCGCCCCTCCACGATATCCCTTCGTGCCCCACCACAACCATGACATCTAGTCAAATGGCCTCCGACTTAGCACATGGGGTGAAAGGCCAAAGCACGCTGGGCGTCAAATGTTAGCCATGCGGCTGTGCATATCGATTCATTAGCCTACCTATGAGACACGAGAGGAAGAAGAGTCAAGCACGGGGGGGGCTGCTCTGAGCCTAACCAACACCCATCAGTGTGGACCATTCATGTCATGTAGCACAGGCGTAATGATGTCACCGGTTAGACAAATATGTGTGTCGCAGTCTAAATTGGAACAAATAATTGTCCACTGAATAATAACATGAGGACTGAACTATCTCACTTCTATCACGTCAGAGGGGGAGCGGTGCTTCTAACATCCAGTTTGAAACGTTGTGAGGGAAAATTTTTATCAGTGACTCAAGGATAAAAATAAACTCTTTTTGAAAGTGTCGTGTATGTCCCCCGTACCTATACCTGTTAGGCACTGGGAGCGATCATTAAAGCAACGTTACAAACTGTGCACAGGCACGCATATAAATCAAAAATAAAGAAGAAAGATTACTCACGAACACACAGGTCCCCGCTCTCAAAGTAACCAGGGCAACACTGTGATCGTCGCCTATACATCGTCCTTACTCCACGACGGTACGCTGTCTTATAGCTGATCCTGACAGGTGGAAAAAACACACACACCAGGTTTACATCTCCTGATTAGGAGGACGGGAACTAATAGCAGGATTCACATGCATGTGAGGTTTAAAAGGGAATATTTACCTGTGCCTCGTGCATTTGAACCAGTTCAGGATGTCGGTGCATCTGGTGTAGTAGATCTGATCGAATGGATGTGCATAGGACTCCTGGATGGTCACGGCATAGCTGAATAAAGAGTAAACAAAAACACGATTCGCCATTCCGACTTCATTGCAGTTTCAGTACGTATTTGAGTTTGGGATATACTCCCTGAAAAGTGTGTAATTTATTCATGAAACTCCTTACGATTTGTTCATGTTATGTAAACTATAATTGATTTGTTTTGCTCTGATAAATAGTTTAATCACAGCAATGAAAACCTTTTGCTTTAGTTTAAATGTAGTTACTCTGTCATAGTTTCCATTTTTGCTAATTGAGTTAATAAAACCTTTTTTAATTAACTGTTTAGATACAGCGATGTCCAATGATTTGGTACGCAGTATACTTTAGCGGATGGCCACAGAAGAACTTTCCGCCCAATAAAAATCTAATTTATGTGACACCCGTATGTATGGATCCGGCCCACCAACGGTACCAAGCAGGACTACAGAACAACAAAGTATAAAATATCGAAATATTCCCTGGTAGAACATCACCGCCGATTAGATTTCCTGTCAGGGCCGCACGGAGAGGCGTTTGAGACACATTTGTTTTACTGCTAACAAGCCGACGGGACCCCGAAGCAATGCTGCCCTCAGTCGGGTCAACACCCTGGCCATATATCTCCTCAGCTCCCTCCCCTCCCCTCCCCTCCTCTCTGTGGGGACACCACTTATTACTGCTTATTTTTCACAAGTGACATTACCCAGAACAACCCCTAATTATTCAGGCTACGGGACTGTTGTGATGGATGAAGACGGGCGACGACACTGATCAATGGCCGTGCGTACATCATTGGAAGCGGTGTCTACGCCCATCCCGCCCCTCTGTCCCCTGTATTCTCTTACAGGATTTGTCGGAATAGATTCCAAACTTTTTTATTTATATATTTTCCTCTCTTCGTTATGCTGCGTGGGCTGGCTTTTGGTGCCCTGGTGGGACAGCGGTGTGGAGCAGGAGAAGGATCACAGAATCATCTCTCTCTCACTCTCTCTCTCTCTCACTCTCTCTCTCTCTCTCTCTCTCTCTTCCCCCCCCCCCCCTCGGGCGTCAGGTTCCGACAGACGCGAGCGCCAGCTCACCTCTCCCAGTGGCTGCACACATTGGGGTCGTCGGGGTTGAGGCTGGCCCCTCTGGTGCTGAACCCCAGGATGAGGAACACGACCAGCTGTGGGGGAGTGGGGAACGCCATGACCTGCCCTGAGGAGGAGCCAAGAGGAGGGGCATGATTTAAACCAATCAGTCATGCAGGACGGACGGATGGGCGAACTATACTGGACTGGACCTGACCGGCAGGCAGGCAGGCAGACAGACGGACGGATGAACTGTGTGGATACTTATTGATCGATTGATAGTTAGATGGATTGAGACAAGTGGTGGGGGGTTTGTAGCCTCTGGTTAGTATACAGATATAGCCTCTCCTCCTGAGACTAAGGCTCATTTGTTCTGATCCGAAAGATGCTTTGTGGGATGAGCGGGGAGGAGAGGAGTGGATGTTGATGTAATGAATGTCGTTTGACAGAGACGGATGTGCACCATTCCCCACCCAGCGATGATGTCTGGACATGCATCACCTCCAAATATCAGCCCAGATCTGAGTTCACCAGAACTACCGGCAGAACACATTAGTCATCTTTGGAGAGCGGGAGAGTGAAAGAGTGAATGAGAGAGAGAGAGAGAGAGAGAGAGAGAGAGGGAGGGAGGGAGGGAGGGAGAGAGAGAGAGAGAGAGAGAGAGAGAGAGAGAGAGACGTAGAGGGACAGAGAGAGCGAGACGGAGAGGGAGAGAGAGAGATGGAGAGAGAGAGAGAGATGGAGAGAGAGAGAGAGACGGAGAGAGAGAGAGATGGAGAAAGAGAGACGGAGAGAGAGTGAGAGAGAGAGATGGAGAAGGAGAGAGAGACGGAGAGAGAAAGACGGAGAGAGAGAGCGAGATAGAGAGGAAGAGAGAGAACGAGGAAGAGAGAGAGAGAGAGAGATGGAGAGAGAGAATGAAAGATCGGAAGATAAGGAGGAACATTCGGGGGACAGCCTGTTGACAGGATCAGTGGGTGTGCGCCGGGCGGGGACTCACAGCAGGGGGTTGAAGCTGCTGTCCTGCTGGTAGAGGAGCTCG
>JAOPJJ010000141.1:13223364-13235338 GCA_027122795.1 Enchelyopus cimbrius
CCCCCCCCCCCCCCCCCCCCCACCCCCCCCCCCCCCCCCCCCCCCCCCCCCCCCGCGCCCCCCCCCCCCCCCCCCCCACCCATCCGTATGAACAATTTCGGACCAACACAAAAAGAAGAGACGCAACACTGACGCAGATTAACAAGGGGGCCGAGTTGCTTTTCATCCCATCTCAAGAGCTGTGAATAATAACAGGGGAAGGTCGGGGGGCCGGCCTGCCTATTGTCTTTAACACCGCGGTGCGAATATGTTCTCTATTAAGATGTAAACATGCACACAAGAGGAGGAGAGAAAAGGGCCAGGCGGTGTGAATAAATAATGAGTTGTGTTTCCCGTTCAGATGTTAAAAAATCTGTTTCCGCTGGTTTTATCCAGGACAGAGGATCTGGACCTGGTCTGAGGTGTGCCTTGAGTTTGTTCTCAGAGTACGGCATATACAGACAAACACAATATATAGTCAACAGCAGGCTTTTGTTGGTTACACCTAGAACTCAATAAAGCAAAAAGTGCAGCAAATGCATAACTATGACATTCAGTACTACATTGATTATATAAATAATGTGCTAATTTTCTCTTTTCCATTTTGTACAATCTCTATAATGAAGTGAAATAATTAAGTGAAATATATTTAAATATATCATTGAGTGAGATGTTTCTTTACGAGTTTAGAATTGTTAAGCCTGACATCGTCAGACCAATTGGGAAGTGTATACAAGCCTGAAACCCTAACTTCCAAAGGGCAGAATGTATGGGTCGCACACTAATATGCCTCTGGACGCAATGGCTAGACCTACAACCAATTAGAGCAACGAAAAGTGTGACACAGAGCTGAGCGATGAAGAAATCCTGCTGAAAGCACAGCAAAACATCTTTCCTATCAACGGAAGCTTTAAGTGCAGTGGTCGGTCCTTCTTTCAGAGAGCATATACCATCCATATTGTTCAATACTGTCATGATGGCGTGTTCAACAGACCAAACGTTAAGTCCACATCAGAGCCGGTCATCTCTGTTTGAGTAAATGCCTCGTAGGCGCCCCTTAGTAGTTATTTTTATCGAAGCCGTCCAGTTCAAGATTAACGTTTGTGATTGCCCAGAGCTGGGACCAGGGCGGATGGAACCCTTTCTGAGTGGGAAGGGGGTCAGATCACCTGCCAGACCACATAAACATGAGCTGCAGGTTTTGTCTGATTAGCTAGGTTAGCAGGTAGATAAGTTAGTTATACACATCTGCACTCATCCTGGTTTTCATTATAATTAATTTAGACAAGACAATCCAACCGACAGAGGAATACTGGCAGACACACAGACAGACATGCTGACAGTCTGACAGACAAACACACTGCCCCAGAAAACCAGACAAAAACAACATCAGGTGGTTGGTCAGACACCGACAATTGATCAGACGATCTGATTCGCAGACTGTTAAACAACAACCTCGTCAAAATGTCTAAAAACACGACGCAAGTCAATCAGGCTTGTTACTCGGAAAGGTGTTCCTGCGAGCCGTGTGTCTTCCTAATGCCCCGCCAGAAACAGCTTGTTCCGTTCCCCTCGAACGTCCGTGGGTTACGTGCGGTTTGGAAGGGGCTACCTCCAGACGCCTGTATGCCGGGGCGATGTTTCTCACCAGAGGGAGAGTCACGGCTCTTCCTCCACCACCGCCACCAGCAGCAGCAGCAGTCGTCGGGAGACATCTGCATGATTAAGGACACCACGCGTTGGCAGTGTGTGATTAAAGCGCCATGCAATTACCCAGCTCGTCCCCAGGGTCAGGAGCATCTGCACCTCTGCACGGTGAATGAAGCTCAGTGGGGGGGAATGCTAGGCAAAGAGTCAGAGGCTTGCCGCAGTTCAACGGATCCCCCTGTTCCTTCCCCGCCCTGCACCCCTGCACCCCTGCACCCCCGCACCCCCGCACCCGCCCCTTGCTTGCATTCACACGTAACAACAAATCTGGGTCTCCTCTCCCGCATGTGTCTGTCTGAATCTCCATAATGGCAACGGGTTCAGTGAGAACCCAGTTTGCAAAATGGCAGCCCTGGTTTTGGGAGTAGGGGGGAAAAAACAAAAGAACGCGGTTTGAGAAATCGACGCATGTGGTGTGTGGCTGTGGCTGTTGTGCGACCGCGAAGGATCTCATGTTGATTATTCTGCCGTGGACGTCGATGTTTTGGGAAGCAGGTCTGAAAGGCATTGGCCAGCAGCCTATCAGGGCATCATCGGCTACCAGTGTTACCATGGTGCAGGAGACTGACAATGAGATAAGGGGCCCACTGTCCATCCCTGTCGACTCTGGACAGCGGCAGGTCATTAAGAGCCAGCATTCATTAGAGAGAGAGACGCTGTCGTGGTGTATGATGAGAATAGCTCTGACATAGCCCTGCTTGGTGGGGAAACTGCACAAGGCAACGCACAGACTCTGCTTTGGTTAACTGGAATAAGTTATGATTGATATATTTACATCGTGCTCTGTATCAATCCATCTTTAGGGAACGCATTCATAAAGTTATATATATAGTTCTACTTTATATTTGGGTATCAATCTGTTTATGAACAAAATTACATATTTATTTAGTGTTTGCACATAAACTAATTGTTACTGCAGCATCTCTTCAACATGATATTAGAGCCAGTGTATGCTTTGAGCACTATGGTACGGAATCAATACTCAAAACTATTTCAGGGCCTTTGACAGAAAAGTCATGACCGAAAAACTGTTGTTTGATTCTTGTGGAATGTTCACATCGGAGTCGGAAGCACCTGTGATATTGTTTTGGGCCATTTAACAGGGCTTTAATTCTGGCCACATGGTTTATTCATGCAGCAACCGGTGATATCACGACTCTCATAAATCACGCAGTGCGGCATTCTGGACGTCCGCAAGCTCGCTGGGCAAGGCTCACTAATCTCCACACAATCTTTCATCTGAATAACCTTGCCTTACCACAGGGCAGGCCCACGCCAGACGTACAGCCTGTTTGAGGGCTCCTATGTTACTGTGTTTGTAAGCTCTGGGCCATCAAAAAATACCTTCTTTTATTTACCTTATTCTGGCCTGGGAAAAAAAACACATCGTCCAGCACAATCTACCGCCAGAGGGCTGCCTATTCACATATACACTGGCCCATTTTCAGTTAATGTGTTTTTCTTTCATTCAATTGAAAGGGGGGAGCGTGGAGGAAATGAAATATCAAACTTGAGCAGATACAAACCATCAAATAGAGCACCGTTATTTATGATATAAGACGCACTTTTTAATTTATTCTTTGTATATATCAACGGTTTCTCATCTGGGTTACGTATCCAGGCAAACTAGAGGAAGTTGACTCATTGGTTACTCATCCAGGCCAAGAAAAAAACCCATGAAATATTACATGACAGCATGAACATGTCAGCAATTATCAGCTTTGGACTCAGTACTATTATTTTTTCGGGCTTCCCAAATAAAAACTAATTAGCAGGCTGCGCAATTATAGGAATGTCAAAGAACTCAATGTCTCACCGCAGGCTTTTAATAGCCAACCCCAGGACCCACATTGATGCTGGTTGTGCTGCCTTGCACGCTACAGCTGTCCTCTCTGCACGCACCCTGGCTCCGGCCGGCGTGGAACTCCTTCCTCTCCTCCCCACTCCATCCCACCGTCCTTCCGCCCCGTATGCAATTAGCCACCCCATGGTCTGATTGCCAGTAATGAGTGCCGGGTGGGAAGTGGCTGGAATAAATGTGCAGCATTCGTATTAGCCTATTGAACTGCTTCCTCCACCCCACTTTGCCTCCTCGGAGCGGAGAGCCAAAGGGAACTGGCTCACGGTTATTCCGCCCCCCACCCCACCCACTTTCAGGTAACCGAGGATGCTCAGTTGACATAAGGTGCATAAAAATGAGGCCGTGGTATTCATGGCTATTTGCCATTTCTTTTATAATTAGTGCATATTTCGGCGCCAGAGTCGTCAGGTGTTTCATGGAGGGTATAAAAACGATACGGCAAAAAAACGGGAAGCAGGCGAAAAAGCCCAGCGCCAAAACTCTGAACAACGGCACGTCTGCCAGGGTAATTTTACACACCGCTGGCTTTGCACCTCAGCCAACGCTGTCCCCAACTCTGAACCCGCGCGTCTCTCCCTTTTGTATCTTCATTTATTTTGTGTCAGCTTACCAGAGATGTGAGAAGCCATGCAATGCAGAACGCCGCACCGAAATGCCACGGGCGACCAGGCGGTGTGTGAAGCAAACAGATGGGGTATCAAGAGGGGCAGGCAGAGTCACGCTGTGCTCGTAGCCTTAACGTCCTGGACATGCTATAGCTGTCCTACACCCAGGGATCGGCAGCCGATGGAAAGCACTGAGGTGTGGGAAGCTCAGCTGCACCAGAGTAGCCATCGTTTTACCTGTGCGGCAAAGAATGTATATGAATTGGTGTGCCAGTATAGTCACTGAGGTCAAGCTAGGATTTGAACATCATGAATGTTACTTTAGGTTGTGTCAGGGTACATTTAGCACACGACCGGGACAAAGTCATTGATAGTTTAATTAAGCGTACATTTCCTGGAGAAAGGGGCCAATTAGTAATAGTTGGCCCTGATATTCTACTCCGCGATTTCAGTTGCTCTACTGAACCCTTGCATTAGTGCAATAATATTGACCTTTAGATCTCTCGTCCATAATTCATTTTCGGTACTTTCACATTTCATATTCAGCCCGGCTGGAAAGAAACCAGCCAAATGTGGTCGAAAGACCCATCAACCCTTCTTTTTTTTTAATATTGATGTACACTCTTTGCCACTATGACCTGTTGAAGGCCATGCGGTCCTTGGGACGACTCAAGTAGGACTGTTCTAATCAGGGCAGTAGTAACTCCAAGCCTACATGTATGTGAAATATAACTTGATTCACGGTCACTTTGGAATAAAAGCTTCTGATTCTAAATGACTGAACTTTAATACAATTTTAATAAAAGAGAAAAGCCAAACGGACAAAAGGTACTTATACTGTTACAGTTAAGTATGACTATAGTCAGGCCACCATGAACGACCATGTTTAAGCCTAATCCATGTCATGCAAGGAATAATATCAAATCAGTATCACACAAAGTAAAATAAATGATGCACTATCAAATGTGCAAACATTGCAAAGACAATTCAATCTATATGGCAACGCTGTATTACAGACTAATGAAGACATTTGAATCCTATACATTGTGACACTGTAACCCCCCCACCCCCCACTCTACTTCAGATTAATGATCCATCTTCCATAAGAGAGTCTCTGCTCGTTTGACTCAACACAAACCACAACAACAAACAAAATAAAACACAAAAGAGCTTTTGATCAGAGTACGTCGTTCTTTCAAGCAGTAATTACCCAGCCAAACCTTGAATAGGATAGGATGGCTGCTTCAGTAAGGAAAACACTTGGTGACAGCAGGAGCAACATGAGCTCCCAACCCTAATAAGTGTGTAAGTGCGTTTGTGTTTGCATGGGTGTTTGCTCAGCCGCAAAAGCCAGGCCAAGAAGAAGCTGCACATGTGGACAGTGGGTCTGCCAGGAGAGCAGAAATGAAATCAAATGCCCTCTTCCATAGCAGAATGGCCCACATATACTGTATGTTTGTATCTATATGTATGCATAGATACAAATATACATACAATGTAATCATTATCCAAATATAAACCTTGTCACTGGTGTCCTATCCAACACACGAGGTCATCTGTGTGTGAGTTGTGTGGCCTCATTCAAATGAGATGTCCACTGTACAATCCAAATCATTTTAGGCCTACTTGAAGCAATCAGGCAAACTCCAACTGCTATAATCGCCTCCCTGTGCATTTTATGGCCTCTCACATTCAGAAGAGCTGTGGCCCATAAGTATCATATGATGATGGTATATCATTCATTCATTCACTTCAGTGGTTGAGGGTTATTACACACCTATATCCCAATCATTCTATATGTATCCTCAATCTGTGCTTCATTAACTGTCCTGTCAGCAGAGTGTCAGCAATCATGATCATAGGGTAGATACAAAGATGCTGAATAAGCTGAGGACAGGGCTTCACTAGGCTTAAAAGATGTAATATCATGAAAAACTTAAATATAAAATCTCTAAAATGTCCTGGTAGATGGCTGCGTTGACTGTGGAGTTCAGAAAACACAGTGGACCGACACTGGCAGATGACATGACAGCCCAAATCATCACAGACTGCGGAAACTTCACATTGGACTCCAAGCAATGTGGATTCTGAGCCTCTCCGACCTTCCTCCAGACTCTAGGACCTTGATTTCCAAATGTTGAAAAAGGACTTTGGACCACTGAGCAACAGTCCAGTTCCTTTTCTCCATAGCCCAGGTAATACGCTACCAGGACATTTTAGAGCAGTTCATGCTTCCTTCGGCTGACAAGCTTTATGGAGATGCTGATTTCATTTTCCAGCAGGACTTGACACCTGCCCACACTGCCAAAGGTACCAAAAGCTGGTTCAATGACCATGGTGTTACTGTGCTTGATTGGCCAGCAAACTCGCCTGACCAGAACCCCATAGAGAATTGTCAAGAGGTTTTGTCAAGAGGAAGGTGAGAAACACCAGACTCAACAATGCAGATGACCTGAGGCAACTATCAAAGCAATCTGGGCTTCCATTACGCCTGAGCAGTGCCACAGGTTGATCGCCTCCATGCCACGCCGCATTGATGCAGTAATTCATGCAAAAGAAGGCCAAACCAAGTACTGAGTGCATAGAAATGAACATACCTTTCAGAAGCCTTGGATTTTTTTTTTATATCCTTTTTTTTATTGATCTTATGTAATATTCTAATTTTCTGAGACACTGAAATTTGGGTTTTCATTATCTGTAAGCCATAATAACAATTTCAATAAATAAAGGCTTGAAATATTTTACTCTGTGTGTCTAGACTGTGTGTCATGACTCTATATCATATATCTGTTTGACGTTCTTCATGATATTCACATTTTTGTACCTGTAAGATCCATCATTAGATTGGAAATGCCCACGGAACTGCTTAAGAGACGGATCGCGTGAGGCGAGGCGAAGAGACAGGGTTTATCCAAAAAGACATGTTCAACACGTGCATAAAGCCTGGAGTGTACTTCAAATACATTCAGAACTACATACCCCAACAAAGCAGGACAGCTACAATGAAACGATAAATGCATAACAATGCAAACAGGCTATACCAGCAAATAAGCAGTAAGTTGTGCACAGACACACAGAAACACACGTAGACACACACACACAGTCATGCAAACCATAACACATGCAGAGGAAGAACATACAATTCCACAGTGTAGGTGCCAGAGGCAATGCGTTGCTACCAAATGGGAAGTACACTGCTAATGGGCAGCCGAGCACATTTGTCCACTTTGATCATTAATCTTTCACGTGGGCCGGCAAATGTGCCATGTACAACCCTCGCACCTTCGCCCATTTGTCTCAATGATAGTCATCCATCATCGATCATTAAGCAGAACGTTGCAAAAACAACGGCTATTCACTTTATTAACTGCCATACGCCTAATGATTGCCCTCAAACTTACAACTACACATTTGTTTAACTCTTGTACAAGTGTGATCTGAGCTGAAGTGCCTAAGAGGGAAATATTTTGGATCAAAGAGAAGCTGTTCCAGCAAATTTGAATTCATGGGTACCTACCTAGGTTCACACAAATAATGATGGGATCGGCCTGTTGAATCACTCTGGATGGCGTTACTAAACTGAGGCAATTCCTCTTTCTCAAAACGACAACGAGCTAAGAGTACAATTACAATTTGAATTCTACAGGCCTCCAATTTTTCTGAGCTCAGTACATCTTCATGCAGTTGAATTGATATTTTAATAAAAGAGCTCTGTATGCTCACTGGGTGTGTCTCGTACAGGAAACAGCTCTACCTCCAAGAAACAGATTACCCGCTAAGCAAGGCAATCGCAGAATGTTTAGGGCTCGTTCTGTGCCTTCCGGACAATTGTGCCTTCCAAAACAACATAAGGTTGTTATTTTAAGTTTCAAGGTAGCTGTGCCTGGTCCACAGCAGAATGTGTCAAGGCGTTTCCTTGAGAGTTGATCTACTATCTTAGCTGTTTAACATAAAGCCTAATAATAATCCAAATGACGGCATGTCCCATTGACACCTTATCAATGCTCATTTCCTCAAGCTGCATTGAAGCTCCTAACATCTCATCTTTACATCTCATCACAGAACACAGTGTCATGGTTACCCTGCGCTTCCACAACCCAGAGCCCGGACGTGGGCTTTATGGTAATAGTCTTGTACCAAGAGAAGGAGAGGAGGAACAAGAAGGATGGAAGGAAGGGGAAAAAGTGGCAAATGTAAGCAGATGCATCAGCAGTATTTGCAAAAAGCCTCCAATTCCCAGGAGGAGATTGCTTGTCATTAAAACAAACGAGAAAGACCTGATGAGTGCATTAATCAGAGGACAGGCCAGCCATGGCTGTGCATGGCGAGCTGCGGTCCATACAGTCTCCCCCCCCCACCCTCTGGAGGGTCCACAGCCCATCGCCCACCTGCGGGAAAGGGGATTAACGCTGCTCCACTCTGGAGCTCCTCCATCTGAATTCTGCCTTAGCTCATCACTTCTTCCTTCTGGCCAGGAAGGCTGTGGCGAGACATCAGGCTTAGGCAATCTATTCCTCTGCAGTGCTGCTGGCTGACCGACACCATTGCTGTACATTGTCAAATATTAATTAAATGCACGGAGGTGTAATAAGATGCAGACATGGTTAAGACCTTTGGGATGGCCGCATTGATTTAAATTGCAGATTTCTTGCAGAATTTTATTTTGGTGCTGTTCTCAAGCATTGAAATATAATTTTGGGTATATATTTTTTAGATGACCTTGACCTTCTCTGAACCAAAATTATGAAAAAGAACATATCCGTGGAAACCCTGTACATAAAGTTATATGTTTGGGTTATTTTAATGTTTTAGTAGAAAGCATAACACACTTTTTGTTCTGTAATGAAATGTAAATATAACTTCAACAAAGCTTACAGAAATAAAATGGCTCAGAGTCTGCCTTGATGTTTTTCATTAACTTTGTTAACACAGTAGCTTTGCCTCCAGGGTATTTGGTCAATGCTCAACGCACTTTTGCTGAAATAATAACATCTATCAGTCAGCTCGAAGCAAAAGCATATTCATTTGCAGAATAAAGGTCATTGAAGCCATTATTTTGAAGTGTGTGCTAAAGCAGATACTATATTTTCTATATGTATTGGGAAAAAAAGTACATTTTACTTTTAAATGACATTTCATGGAATGTATCAAATAGCAAAACATCCCAATAATACATAGAAGCCTACAATGCTGCTATCATACTAATTAGCTTTTTCAATTCTATGTTTATAATTAGATATGGCACAGCATTACTTCAATGCTTACTAATACCATTTCAATTTCTCTAATGGATATGAGCATTTTGTTGTGGTCATATTTGGTAGCACATGCTGCACCATGGTAATAGCAAACCGATATGGAAGCCAATAATTGTCTAGCATATTTCATAGCATTCATGTAAGATATTCATATCTATTTGTTTCTGTGTTAATGGCAAGACTAATCCATGAACACAAAAGCAATTTCAAGATAGAAAATCAAAGGACAAATTAATATAATGGAAGGCAATTACTCCTGTTTTGTGTTCACCAATGTGTTTACCAATACAACAATACGACCTCGGAAATTTAAACAAAGTTCAGCTTTCCACAGAGCCACTTCTTCATTATCTGAACTAAATAAACAAATCGAGCCTCAGTCTCGAAGTCTAAGAGCATACAAGACCAGAAACGGTATACCACCAAACACTAGCAAGTAAATAGACCACGTCAGGTGCACCCTTGAGAAACATCTTCAAATTATTTATTTCCAAGCCTACTCAAAACAGTAAACGTAGACACTGTTGGTTGAATTGTGTGAGAGTTGCCTTGGATCTTAAGTTGCCACTGTTGCACCTCCTCTGAGACCAGGTAGCCACAGCTGGCTCTGGTATGAAGCCCCAACCCGCCGAAGCTGTGTTTAGTAGCTCTATATCAAAAGAATGAGCCAAAACCCCAAAACATCTAGAGGGAAATGCTCAGTGAATAAAGTAGAAAAGTTATTGTTCACAGTCTAGACAATTCATAATGCAAATAACATCATGAAAACTGCAAATCGGGGTGTGCCGTCGCCAGTCCTCAGAAAAACAACATCGAAGACCTTTTATGTTTTGAATACAGACATTTGTCACCAAAAAGCTTGATAAAAACATGACAAAAGCACCCTCACAGTAGGAGTTGGTGCTAAGATGTAGAACATTTGGAGATCTGAAAATCTAGTCTAAATGATGCATCACATCTTTCAAAATGTAGGAAATATAAGTATTTTTAAGTAACAAAAGACCATGGATAATGGATTTCTATTGAAGTATATTGAAGTATGGTTGGAGTTTGGGACAAGGCCTACAATATCCCCTTATAAACAGAATTAAAACAGCTATGAGTTTCCTTCAATCAAGAGATTTGCCTTTGGGTCAGAAGGTAACAATTACATTATTTCAGCTTGACAAAATTGCAGTAATGACTTCCTGAAAGTAAGTAGTAATGAATTTCTAACGTCAAATTAGACACATTTCCAAAACTACAAAGCAGATATGAGGAGCTCAGGGTCCCCTTATAGGCTATGTTTGAGACTGAGAGGAAAGGGGGTATGGGTGTGCCAATATGAAGAGGGAGTGGGTGCGAACATGTTGATCAAAAAACCTAAACATAACATGATGCAAATTATGTATTTTTTTAGTCGACTTTTGCTCTTGGACTTTTTCAAATCTACGTCAAAACCCAGTACTCTATTGTCACCTAGTGGTTTGAAAAAAACATAGCAAATTGCATGTGTTCTGCGTTCCGAGTTGGATATTTCAGATGTCGTCAACCCTCTGCACCAGTGACTTTAAATTCTCTATTTGGACACAAGACTCACATGTTCACAATCTCTGGGACACCAGTGGGTCTACTCCGCGGTGATAAACAGACACAACTTCACGGGCGTCCACGAACGATGACAATACTCATTTGAGAAGTGATGGTTCAATTGTGGAACTAACTTCTAAGATATAAAATGTCATAACAACATACATGAACAGGTCTCTTTACAGCTTAATTAAACCCACACGGTCCCATTACGCTCTTTGTTATAGCCCCAGCCTACTCAGTATAGTATTACGGCGGAAAATAATGTCATCTAGACGTCAACATAATTTAACAACAACAAATGTTTAACGCGAAGAGCGGATGAATTAGCATGAATACGGACGCCAATGGCTCAACTCATCAGAAAAATAACACTTTTTTTCCTGTGCTTTCAAAAGCCACGAATAGCCAAGCATTTCCGATAAGACACCAGTCGTATTGGTTCTAGCTGAACGTCGTAAAACATTGGTCAGAAGATGAAATGTATCGATTAAGCAAATCTCTTGCTGAGCCCGAGCTCTGAAGCCCGCCAAACACTGCGACGGAAGAGCGGCGCCACGAGCACATCCACAGGGAACATTTATTTTGTTTCATTGTTGTTTAAGAAATGTCAACCTACCTTAATTTATGTTAAGAGCAAGTTAAAACATATATCGCGTGGGTTTCAAAAGCCTCGGTAACCCATTATTATTTCAAACATTCTTGAACAAATGGAATTGAAAAAGAAAGAGGACGCTGAAAAAGTGTTCGGGAACGCACGCGCTGGTAGCCTCGCGCCTGCTCTCTGCCGTCTACCTCGCTCTGGACGGAACGCGGCCCGCTTTAAACTCCCGTGACGTCACGCACGCCGGTGCTGATGTTGTACGCCAGCAACCTTTTTACTGTTGCAAAGCACACACACACACGCACGCACGCATGCATGCACGCGCGCGCGCACACACACACACACACACACACACACACACACACACACACACACACACACACACACACAC
>JAOPJJ010000141.1:13252451-13264472 GCA_027122795.1 Enchelyopus cimbrius
GTGCTAGCATATGACAGTAGGCATCCGTCACCAGTCACAGAGTAAGACGCAAATTACACCATCACAGCAAGGCGCGTCGTTTAAACAGGCTTTTTGAGAAACTTCTGAATTCAACAAGGAAAACGCAAACCAAGATTTGACAGTTACTGAATGAGGATTCTTACATTTGTTTTCACCCTCCCCTGGTTCTTTGCGTCTGGGTCATTTGCATCACTGGTGGGATAAAAAAAGTCCATGTTAGATTTACCATGCATGTCAAGTCCAAACAATGCAATCGAGTTGCCCAAACTCAGAACTTCTGTTATTATCACAAAGGTTCAACAACACGGACCGAAGTAAAAGCTCATCACTGCAATCGAGACAATAGAAGACCAAAGTAGAAAGACCTTACTAAAGCTCACCTTGCTTCAGCTCATGCCTATGGGATGGTGCCAGACCCCGTCAGAGTCCAAGGGAGAGACTGTAATGAACCTGCGATAGTCACCAATGAAAGGTCACTGATTAAGGACTAGTTAAACCCCACAGTACATACTGACAAGTCATTTGGAAATTCTTGCTCAGCATCAAGGTTCGTCATTCATCTGTGCTAGCATATGACAGTAGGCATCTGTCACCAGTCACAGAGTAGGACGCAAATTACACCATCACAGCAAGATTAACACGAGCAAACCTGCAAACCTGCTACTCAATATCCTTTTTTTATTTGACACAAAAGGCAAGTCACAAAATATTACCATTTCTGGCAGAGTTGAAATTTCCATCCATTTGTCTGGATCCCTGCAGAATGCTCTTCTCTGAAGTCTTCAGTCTCTGCCATCCTTAAGCAAAAAGATCCAATTTAGTAAAATAGTCTGACATTCTTTTAACCGTGGATAAAAAAAATGGTTCACTCTCAGAACTTCTGTTATTATCACAAGGTTTCAACAACACGGACCGAAGTAGAAGCTCATCACCGCAATGAAAATACTTTTGCCACAATACAGTGATATTGATCATAACTTACTTCCACTTGATCCATGTTGTGTACAACTGAGAACGCAGCTGCACCAAGATGCCCAGCTCCTTCATCCCTCCAGAGTCCTTATCTCTGCAGTCACGAGTCTTTCCAATCCTTAAGCAAATAACATCCCAATTCAGTAAACAAGTCTCAAATGTTCAACAAATGACATTACAAAAAGTTCACTCTCAGAACTTCTGTTATTATCACAAAGTCAACAACACGGACCGAAGTAAAAGCTCATCACTGTTATAGACCAAAGTTCAACGACTTCAATAAGTAAAAATCGCTTCCTTACTTCAGTGATCACATTGGCTGGTGCCAGATACCATCTGGTGTCCAGGGAAGATGTCGATATGCGAGGACACCTGATGCACAAGAGTACACACAATGAAATACAAGTGGTAAAGCACAAGTCAGGTACAACCAAGTCCATAAACTTGATCCATAGCACATCATGAACCAAGGGCATTCATTAGAACACATGCTCAGCATCAAGGTTCGTCATCCATCTGTGCTAGCATATGACAGTAGGCATCTGTCACCAGTCACAGAGTAGGACGCAAATTACACCATCACAGCAAAATTAAGACAGCCAAATCTCAAATGTTAAGGTATGAAGATTACCATTTCAAGTTAAGAGTAGGAATGGACATCCTTCCGTCTGGGTCTCTTCAGGACGATCCTCTGCAGGTCGTGGTCTTGGCATCCTAGAATAGAAAGCGGCCTTGTAAACGAGAGGTTTCCAAAGGTTGCCAAACATACACTAGTATTTCAGGCTCAGAACTTCTGGCATTATCACAAAGTTTCAACAACACGGACCGAAGTATAAGCTCATCACTGCAATGAAGGAACCCATTATAAAACAATATTAGTCATGACTTACTTGTACTGGATCATCCAGGTTCTGTAGACCTTGCCCAGAACAGGACTGCACCAAGATCACCAAGGATGGACATTTGATAATCCGCATGATACCTTAAATGAATAAGATAAGTGAGTAACAGAACGCGCATATTTAAAGCGATACGAGTACCAAGTATTAAATTGATGGGCATCACTTAGCAATGATCGTTCGTACATTCTCACATCCAGAGTTAATGGAAGTCGCTAGCATTCACCACGTGTAGCCATGCGGGTTCTACTTCGCCGTGTAACGTTTCATGTGAAATTCATATATCCATAGGCATTGACGGCAATAAAACCTGCTTAACTACTTGTACAGATACACATTAAAGAATAAACGATGCAATGTCACAAATCTCACCGTATCTGAGCGGTTATTCGGCAGGATCGCTGGCAGGGATGCACTACGCACAGCGGTCGAATCGAAGAGGACGTCACACAAGGAAGTGATCGAATAAATAGCTCCTCTGAGAGCGGAGGTACACATATGACATATGTAACCCCTCAACTGTTTCGTTAATTGTATTCAATGCAGGTTAATTACAAGTTATTTGAAAACATATTTTAGGCATTATCATCCATATGTAATATCAGAGATTCAAAACAAGCATTTTAATAGCTAATATCCGGAACTAGTTTAGTAAGAACAGTTGGCGGATGTAGCGTTGAACCGACCGATCTACTTTCGTCGATATTTGAAACCATTCATTTTCAAAGTTTTTATTTATTATCATTGTCAATTTTTGAGGTCCGCATACAATTCTTTTAAAACAGAGGTAATACATTCAAACAAAGGAGTATAATAAATGCATTGTATTTGTGTTTCATTTGTATATATCGTTATAAAGAATTTACTTTGTAATTTATCTTTCATTCAATTTCTTTGGAGAAATTATGATGTCAAAGACAATGCATGTATACCTTTTGTTTCTCCAGTTACTTATGATGAATGATGAACTTTTGACCATGTCCGGTTTAGGCTAACCCTAACCGGAAGTTACCCATGGGTGGCCTATCAAAACATGTGAACCTGTACATATTGATGATGTTTTCAATTATGTATTGGCATCATTAAAAGCAGATTACCAGCCATAAATTCCCACAGCACAACTGACAACAAGTACCTAATTGCTAATATTGATGTGTAAACAATAAGCCAATGTTATTATTCCCTACGTCTATTTTCATGTTCAAACAACCTGTGCATTCACTAGAATGAAAGCTTGAAGAGCTGTTTCCTAGTTCCGTTTCCGCAGTAAGAACATCAGGAAGACGGCGCTGAGCAAGATGCAGAGAGTGCACACAGTCGGAACAACAATCTCTGTTACCATCTCCATGTGGCTGGTCAAGGGATCTGGAGGGAAAAAAACATGGAAACTATCTTTGACAAACGAATAGCTGAACAGTGTGCAGTACAAAGAAAAAACAGACCATGCTCAACACAGCACTCAAAGGGTTAATATTTTCCTTTCTTTCATTCACAGTACTAGACTGTTTAAAATTTAAAAAAATATGATTCTTACCATGTATAAGTCTGAGAATATTGGCAGCGGTGCTCCGCTGTTCCTCTAACAAAGAAAGAGAAGATACTTATTGAACCAAGTCACATTAACCCTTTGAGAACTGCAAGCACAATCTGCACATGTGTCAGGTTTATATGCCAGCAGCTATGGTGTTTATAGAAGAGCCAGGTCAAGTTTGAACTGTTTTGATCATTGTAAACAAAACAACAAAGAAAACCTGCATGAGTGCACAGGTGCATGAGTTGTATAGCAATGTAACTTTGAAATATTTTTCTGAATGCCTTTCTCTAGGTCAGACACAAAGCAACACACTCAAGGATTTAAAGGTATGTACCCCTCAAATCTCTAAACTTCATCATGCACTGGCCAAACCTTTGGCATTTCTGCATTTTCCTTGGACTTTCTTCTAGCTGGAGAGGCAAACAAAGGAAAACCCTGTTAGAGACTTTGGTAACTAGTCTTTCTGTTTTGG
The DNA here is from genome assembly GCA_027122795.1 of Enchelyopus cimbrius. NCBI lineage: Eukaryota > Metazoa > Chordata > Actinopteri > Gadiformes > Gaidropsaridae > Enchelyopus > Enchelyopus cimbrius. The sequence goes on from JAOPJJ010000141.1 coordinate 13,256,350, forward strand.
AAAATTGATTTGAAACTGATTTCAGCTGATGAACTTTTCAACTGTCTTTATTTGAAGTAAATAAAGAACAGTAGCACCTATTCCGAGCCAAATCCATTACTTGCTTCTACTCCAATCAAATCACTTTGGATTGATTTAAGGTTGAATCTTTATTTGTTTACTCCAGCTAGTTTGTGTTTCCCTGTCACTACTACCTGTAGGGTAGCCACTACAGTTTTAAACCTACCTGCGGCTAGAAGCTGGTTGCTAGATGAACAGCTCTCAGTGGCTCTCCGCTTCCAGTTCTCCACCTTGGGTACAGTTTCAATGTAGTCACTCAACACTTATTCATTCAGTATCATAAAGAGGCCTATACTGGAACTGGCAACCATGCTTGAAGTTTTCTTTAAAAAAAGTAAGTGGATGTGTAATTATTAGGAACAAAAGTGGATGTGGAAATACATCTTGGCATGCAAACACTTATCTTACCTCTCTTTGATTGGGAAAGCCGTTGGAACTGATGATGCGCTTGTAATACTGGACAGATGCCTTGGGGTAGCGGGGCTTGTTCTTGTTCCTGAAGTCCACGTAGTAAAGGCCAAACCTCTCAGAATAACCCTCATCCCACTCAAACTTGTCCAGCAGAGACCAGGCAGTGTAGCCTTGCACATTGACTCCATCCTTAATGGCTGCGTAAGAAAGAAGCGTGCATTTAATGCAAACAAACCTAACAGCCCCCTGAATTAGAGATGCCCCTTATTTTGGTCATTCTTGCTGACCTTTGAGCATCTCGTTGATGTAGTCTCTGTAATATAGTATTCTCCAGTCATCACACAGCTCTGTGCACGCCATCTTCTCAGAGACTCCATTCTCCGTCACGTAAAGCATTGGGTTGCCATACTGGGCCTAAACAAAAACAAACAACACTGGCTTTGCAAAACTGGTCCTGAACAACGAAGACAACATTGTGCTGTGAGATGGATCAACAATATCACAAGAGGTTGTGTGCAATCCACAGCATTTAGATGCACTGGTTCCTTAATGGGCTCATAATCCATTGAGTTTTGCTGGTCACCTTGACAAAGTTGAGCAGGCGTCTGAACCCCCAAGGCACAGAGTAGAGCCACTCAGAGCCTGGGTCTGGCCAGCGGGGGTCCACCAGCTCGGCCAGGTCCCGGTCGGTGAAGAAGCTGGCCCCAGCGCGGCTCGCCGGGTAGTTCTTCTGGGTGATGTAGCGGGTGGTGAAATGGCCAATGCCCAGAAAGTCACAGGTGCCCTTGACGTAGCTCTTCTCCTGGGAGGAGAAGCTGGGCAGACGAGATGTTCCCAAGCCCTGCTGGGTGCTTTTCCTTCCTGCGTACACCACATATGCCACGGTTAGATCACATGACACCTGTCCAGAAACTACAAACATGGCTTCCCATTTTGACAAAAAGCTCAGATTCACTTTTACTTGCCGATAAAGTCTTTCATCACTTGAGGGTAGTCGCCATGGAAAATAGGGGTGGCAAACCAGCCCAGGTAGAACTGCACGTATCGCTCGGCTGCTTCAATGTCCTTCTGGTTGTTGATGTCCACAGGCTCTCCCCAGTCCCCAGACAGAGAGATGCCCACTAGACCTGCACATGTTGTTGTTTTTTTGGTCAGTCTTTGCTCCAACACATAATGAGAAGGTGGAGCTGTTAACCCACAAAGCCATGATCTTTCTCACCTTTTTGTTTCCCCCTCCACTGGGTGTCATAGGTGTGCCAGACCTTAGCGTGGGCCTGTGGCAATGATGGAAGGATAATTGCTTTACACATTTGAACCGAGTTGAACTCCAAGTGAGGACATCAAGTGAGATATTGAACTGATTTGATGTACTATAGATATCAAGCTCCCTGTCACCTTGATGATGTTGTGTGCAGCTCGGTATGCACCTGTTCCACGCATCTTGAGTCCAGGTGCATGCTCACCAGTTTCATATCCTTCCACAGCTACAGACTACAGTTAGTAAAACCAAATTTAAATCAAAATATATATACTAGGGCAATATGCAGAGGGCAACATGTCAAACTGGGATCACTGTGGAGGTTTATGAGGTTTATGTAACAACATGGAAGGCGTGTTGTTGTTTTTAACCTACCCATGGATTGTTGAAAGTGATCCAGTATTTCACCCGGTTGCCAAATTTTTCAAAGCACAGGTTCGCAAATTCATTGAAATGATTGACGATGCTAGCGTTTTGCCATCCACCATATTTTTCCTGTAAGACCTAGACATAGGACGAATATGAAGCATACAGCCAACGAATATCATGAGAAGATTTAGAATTGATAAGGAACAGGATATGGATCGGGATGTTGGTTTGACGCACCTGTGGAAGGTCCCAGTGATACAGCGTGACAATGGGAGTGATCTTGTTCTCCAGCAAATGGTCAATTAGGTCATTGTAATATTGTATTCCTTTTTCATTGACGTGGTCAGCTGCAAAATATATTATTGGATTATGTAATTCATGTTGTACGAATAGATACTAGCCTAGGTAAAGAATAAAAAAACGTAACCACATACATTTAATCCCAGTGGGAATGAGTCTGGGCCAGGAGATGGAGAAGCGATAGTGGTTCAGTTTCAACTCAGTCATCAAGGACACATCATCCTGTACAGGGAAACCACAATGGGAGGCATGGGTGCTCATTCTCTATGACCACAACTACACTCTGACAAAGACCTGCCCTATGAAGGATCAACACAGAGAGGACGAGAGCACTGTCAACACCTTGACTTTGTAGTAGCCTTCCCCAGACGAGTCTCCAGTGTCATTGCGCTGTATCCTCCCTGTTTTGTGTGAGAACACGTCCCAGATGCTCAGACCTTTTCCATCTTTGTCCCAGGCTCCTTCTGTTTGATAAGCGGAACTGCCGGCGCCCCACGAAAATCCTGGACACATAAAAAAACAATCACTCAAATCCACCCCAAAAGCTTATTCAATGCAAAAACCCAATGTCTCACTATGATTGTTGGCATTATGGCTGTTTAGTTATACCAGCTGGAAAAGTGCCGTAATAGAAGGAGCTGCTGCGGTCGTTCTGTGTCCAGTCGAAGTCCTCAGCCGCAGACATACACAACACCAGCAGAAGCACATGGCACACCTGGACTGCACAGCGGGTCAGCATTGTACTCCTGATCCAGAAGTGCTACTCCGGCCTTGTTTGACCACCGTCACTCACAGACTGTTGCAGGGGAAATAAATCAGTCACAATCATCGCAAATCCAAACATTCTCCTAATCGTAACACTGAAACATGTGATGCATTGATGACATATGTGATGCATTGTTTACAGGGTGGATGACCTGAAAGAAGAGAAGGCATTTCCCTGATGCAGAGCCACATAACTCTATTCAGGCTCAACCGAGTGTGAGCTCATGTTGCTGAGGTGGACATTTCCTTTACAAAAAACGGTTTTACCTTTGTAAGGAAAGTGAATGTAAGAATGTTATGTCAAATATATATCAAGAATGTTCATATATATATTTATGACAAAACAATGTTTAAGAATAAAATTAGGCTCTTTTTAGGTACTTTGTGAATTGTATTGCCTGCATGCACATGACGTTTCTTTGTGATCTTGTTGTTTGACATCTACAGCAATATACTGGATCTTGTTTTGTCCATGCCATGATGGATTTTGCAAGATACTGATACTCAGTACACAACATTAGCATGAATAACTTATTTTTAAGTAATACACCTGAGAAGCTACTGCCATGCACTGCAAAGGAAGGTATGGTGATTGATTTGTTTTATTTTAAATGGGGAAACCATTGAAATCATTTCAAATTTGTGTTTGAGTTTTACTCTTTCATCACTATAAATGGCCATCATTTTCAGCAAAAGTTACCCTTCTTATTATCTAAATAAGTCTAAATCAATATTGTATCTATTATCAATATCTATGAATGGGGTACATTACACGATATAAATTTAGCATAACAATACTAATAGTACCAAGTATATAACAGGGCATTCATTGTTAGATAGCAGACTGGCTCATGTTTGATTCAATATCCAGATGATATAAACACCAATTACCACTCACCTGCAATTACACTCTATTCCAGTTGAATAACAATATCAAACAACAATACCAAATGCTGCAACATGTAATGTTAATTACATGTTGCAGCTATATTACCCATTTAAAATTACCTGTGGGTTCAGGATAGCGAAAATGTAACAAGTCCCTCTGCAAAGCCAAGCTCCACTGTTGCAGCGGCTCCTGCAGAAGGTGTATGGATTGGTAGTATCCCCGTTGTACGGCGTTTGCTGTGGCAGCCTCGCTCTAGTGCTGATTCTCATTGGTGTGAAGTGTGAAAGCAGGTTCTATTGTGCATCTCTCCTATTGTTTTTTAGCTGTTTAGAAAATGCTGAAAGGAAACTGTTTGCACTGCATTATCTATTTGGTAAGAGTGAATGCATAGGTCAGATTAGGACACAAACATGACCCAACTGCCCATGGAAAGACGCGTTACAGCCATCGATAGCTTCAAATGTGAGCAGATGGATTAAGGAGTACAAATGAGAAGTTCAGTCAAACATTTTATTTTGTGCTTATCATTTCTCTAATTACATAATGCAGTCTGACTGCATTCTTATATGGCCCAGCCATACGCTCTCATGCTCAAAGTAACCCACATCCACAGGTCTTTGCACTGGTGCAATCTGCCCACACATATTCCACAAACAGAAAACTAACAAGGTATATTGCAACAATGAGCCGATTTACCAAAGCATATTACATGTTAACGTAATGTCAAATGCATTCAACATCTACATACTTCACTCAATACCAAATTGTCATTAAATGTTCATCCTTACCACTGAAATAAATATGACCACTCGAGTGAAGTACGAAATAAGTCAACAGACCAAACATTTTGCCCTATGTCTTTCAGTGGCATAAACATCACTGGAATACTGACCTACAGCTTAGAATATCATTCAACTTCTTCCTATTCCTCGTAATCCTCCTCAGGCGCAAATTCTAGGTCATTGTCTTCATCACCATCTTCTTCATCGTCATAGTCATCCTCCTCCTCATCGTCGTCTTCATCCTCCTCCTCCTCCTCGTAATCCATAGGAGCACTCAAGAGGAGTTTGGTTTGATTAATCTCGCTTGCATCATCAGGGTTCACCTGAACCTAAATATTACAGGAAAAAAACTATGAGTTCCTCCAATATCGCACAGCCCTTCCGTAACTGAAGATGGCAGGACATACATACACAACCCTGGCCCATTACATTTACATGGGCATAAAACAGACGCTTATATGCACAGCGAGTCAGCGACTTAAGTACATTTTGTCATAGGACGTTTTTTTGGGGGGTATTGCACTTTCATAGAGAGAAAACTATAAACAAATGTTGCATACCATAAAACATGGGTTTGGTTCACAAAGAAAAACAATAATAAATGAAGAAATGTAATAGTTTTTTGTTGTTGTTGTACCTCTGGTTCAATGGATAGGGGTTCTGTTGCTCCATCATCTAACTTTCCATTAATGATGGATTTCAGGGCTCCTTCTTCAAACTGAAATACAGGGAGAGCAGATAATGCATTTTGTGATATGATAATATGAAATATACATTTTTGGACAATTGTTGAGAATAACCAAATCCAAGACAATTGTATTCTACCTTTAGTCGATTTAGCTGGTCCTGTAACATGACTTTGATTTTAAGCAGAGTCTCCTCTTCCTTTTTCAGCTCCTGCAGACGACTGTGCATGTTTAGGGTTGCAGTCTGAACATCACTCGACACTGAATGGGAAAAAAAGCGGATTAATATAAAGAAAGAAGATGCATCTGAGTCGTCAGGTACGAGCATGCAACGTAGAGCGTTTATTGAAGTCCATGAAGCAAGGGACGAACGTGCAGCTACAGCAGGGTTGCAGTAGTACTGACGACGTTGTTTTTTTGTCATCATGTAACGTTAAAGTGAATGGAGGAATACTTTGAACATTGATGCTGCTAGCTAGCTGGTGGAATTCACAGCTATGCTGAAACGTTACTACATTTATCACCACTCAGCCTTTCACATTCATGCATTGCAGACGAGTTACCTTGATTTATATATTTTTCTTATTTCTCCATGTCGACCTTAAAACTAATTCAACCTGTATATGGTTTCTAGCTGAATTGCTAATGACAACAAATGTTTTGCTGCTAGTCTCGATTCACGTGGTTCTGAGGTCACATCCGGAAAAAGTTGTCAACGCCCACTATTTCAAGAGATGGCGATATGGCGACATCGCGTGGTGAAAATATAAACATCACATACAAAAATGCATGTACTGGATGTATGCAGGAAAGTACGTTAATGTATTAACAACCAAGAAAATAATACACTCATCATCTAAACACAAATATAACCGTAAATGGTCCCAGAATGTTTCAATGTAGTATATTCCCTTTGACAGTTGAAGTGGCAGGTGTCCAATTTATGGAACGAAGTCTAATTTATTACAAATGACAAATGTTGTTCATGGTGTGGAGCTCCCTCATAAAAATATGAAGATCAACATGTTTTTTTGGAAAGCAAGTGTACAATGTTTTCAATTAATCTGCATAGAAAAAAACATTTGTATTATTCAAAAATAAGGCCTTTTGACACACCAAACGTATTCATTATCTACCATGCCAAAATATATAAAACACTGCAGCAGTTGAATCTAACATAATCACCACGCTATCTTATACTGAAAGGGAGCAGGTTAGGAAGATAACAAATTCAGTAAAATCTGAAAAGAATCAGAGATGGAACTCATTGATGTGAACCAGATCCAAACCAGCTCTTAATCAGTCTTCAACAATGTAAAGAGGAGCCCATTAGGTTTTTATAGGATATCTTGGCTAAGTCTATCCACATGTGTGCATTGATTATCACAGCATGTAGTCTGCACTTGAAATAGTATGCAGAACGGCCAAGATGAGAGCTCTAACCTCTACCTGTCTCCTTTCACATACATTAAAGAGCTGCCCTCAAGATGAGAGAAAATAATTATCATTAGATAACAACTATTTCCTGATTGGACCAACTATTTCATTCAGTAATCCAGAATGGAAAGCAGAAACGCCTACAGCGAGGATATTTCCACAATGATGCAAGCCTTCTTGATGTTCAACCTATCTAAAGAGAGCGAGTAATATCCTGCAACCAGAATATGAATTGCATTACATGCTATAGGTGCGCCATTAACTCATGCATAGTCCCATTGTTTAATCAGGATAGGATGTGGTGTACTTAACCTTGTGACATTCCCTTTGAGGTATTTCATCGCCATCCTGTCTGTGAATCTACGTGCCTGTCTCTGAGTGCGCCGATATCGTTTTGTGGTCAGCTCATTTACAGAGGTTGATTTGTTCTGTAGGAAATGTTTGATACCTGTCTGATCTCCTCCTGCATCTCTCTGTCTGTCTCTCTGGTAACACCGGCCTTAAGGCGAGGCTTAGCCAAGACAGGCCATCGCTTCTGCCATCCTGAGGTATGTGACCCTGCATGAGAGTTTTAGTGTTTAGAGTGCTGATCCCAGGTTAGAGGGAGGCTGAAACTGGAGCTGTCTGTCAGCGTATGGGAGCGCCCCGGGCTTTAGGGGGGGTCAGGGGGTGAGGTACCACAGGGTCCAGCGCACCAGTAACACAGCTGCCAGCCTCCCTGCTCTGACAAGGGAGCCCCCCCCCCCCCACTCCCCACCCTCCAATAGTGGCAGGCGGGGGCGGGGGGGCTTAACGTTGAGCTGGCTTCAGCAGCATAAAGAGAGCTAACGCGCCATAGATATCACTCTCCCTACAGTACCGCAGTTGCTCTTTCGTTTGTCAACACACAGGCCGTGTAGCCGCGGCCGCCGCTACTACTGCAACATGGCACTCACACCCACAACCTGTCCAAGCAAAGTGTCCTCTGCGGAGCCCTGGAGCCCCACTGAGGCCTGGCGGCAGCTGAAGGACTGCCGTCTGCTGCCGGCTAGCGTAGGTCTGCGGCGCATGTTCCCCCCGCTAGCGCTAGCCTTTTGAAAAAGGGGCTCCCACCGTCTGTGGAATGCAGGGGGCTGCTGCTGGGCGTGTTGGAATAGGGGCCTCGCAAAAGGGAGAGTAGGAAAAGG
>JAOPJJ010000141.1:13431730-13448408 GCA_027122795.1 Enchelyopus cimbrius
ATGAGTTAATGCCACTATCCCTTTCTTCCTAGAAGCTCACGACGCATTACATCATTTCTCCTGCAAGATGTTAACTCCACGTCACTGCGCGGGTACTTGTTCCTTCAAATCTCCCCTGTTACCGCCCTGATCTCCTTCAGGCAATACAACAAAAACATTTTTTTTTAAATAGACCTACACTCTGACTTGCACAGAAAAAAAAATGAAGAAACATTTTGAGGAAAAACAAGCTTGACAGTAGCCCAATGTTGTCAATGTTGTAGCCTGACTCATTATTTTGAACTGTGTATATCAAGGCTATTATGTATCATTCATAACTGTCCTCTTGCATAATGTATTATTGGTTGTTGTTTAATATACCATCAATTGATTCTATTTATTTTGAGGAAAAGTGCAATGAGATTGTATGTCATGATGGTGATGAGGCTGATAATGAGGATAACAATGTGTTTAGAATGATAGAATGTAGAGCCTGTAGGCCTACAGTATTGTGAATTCGCCTCTTACTTTTGTTGTCCTTTTCATCTTTATAATATAGGCCTACTGTACATATTTTGGATGTTATGCACTTTAAACGAGTGATGAATATAAGGATATCTGAAAGACTTAGTCTGTAAATATACATATTATGTGTTGAATATTAATTTTTACAACGCGCGAAAAATGGTTTGCTCTGTAGCCTATTGTAAACACAGGATTGTCTAAATTAGGTAGCCTATCTGTTCATTGGAATCAAATAAGTATTCCCAAAGTAGCCCTTCGGTTCGTGAAGATTTGTTTTGACAACGAATTACAATTTCATTTTAATAAAACAAATCTATATATGTCACTGCGTGCTTTAAAGTCCTTTTCCAAAACTACCTAAAGCTCTTTCAATATTTGTTGATAGTTTACTTCATAATTAAGATCGCCTTTGCGCATAGTCGTGATGTTCTTTGTCATTTTATTTAAATATTATAGATCACGATATTTTGTTGTGACACGTAGGCCCTATTTGTTAGTCCGGGAGCAATGGGTAAAACTGTTTTATTTCTGGATTGTATACTTAACTAAGTAGGCTACATTAAAGTACAAAACTATACACACAAATGGGCAAATACCAAAAGTTAACGCCGTTAAACGTATAGGTTAAAACGTCAAAATATTGGCCATTTGGATACATGGATGGTTCCTTTACAGCAAGACGTCGACATCTAGTGCACAAAGCAGGGACTGCATCCTCTGTCCTTTCCATGCTCCTCTCCTTGTCCCTTGAGGGTGAATATTGCGCATGCGCATCCAATGTAACAAGATGGCGGATAGTGCGGAACTGAAGGTATAGCGAATCCAAACATTATATTTGATTTATAGATTATTCCCAAATTAAAGCTACGATTACCTCATACTTAAGCAGCCGCACTCGATCGTGTGTGTTTTATTATACAGCACGTAGACAAATTAGTTAGTTTTTAGATATAGTAATAACAATTAGCTCGGAGGCTAGCAAGCATTAGCTTTGTTATTGTTACCCATATAATGTTATGCAGTCTTTCGATTTTATTTGTCTCCTGCGTGTTGAATGCGTGTATGTTATTTGTGATGTTATAATTGCTTTACTGTCTAAATTATGAATTACAAGCCTGATATTTTTAAGTTGGTTGAGGGCATCGCTAGCTGCAACGCCATACATGCTAAAATGGGCTCTGTCTATTTTCTGGAGATAGAGCACTATTATCAATGTGGCACATTGCTACGTTTTTTATATATTCTATTTTTGTAATCATATGAAATACGATTCGAATCAAATGTTTATTATCTCCGATAATGTATTGGGAGATGGACATTGATTGTTATATTTTGGTCAAAACACAGCTCAATTTCTCACTGTGTTTTTGAAGTGATGTTTAATTCATTCAGCAATCACTTTTTACACACTAGTTTTGCCATCGTAACTTTTGCTATACATTGCTCAACTGTACACACTAAGAGGACAACATTTGCCAACCACACGATTGTGGATGTCAGGATTTTGTATGAACTTCGTCTAAAGTACTATTCAACTTTCTTTGGAAGACAAATGGCAACTAGGCCTGATTTCCCAATAAGTAATACACACTTTTTCCTTCCATCAGCAAATGGTAATGAGCCTTCGAGTTTCAGAGCTCCAGGTGTTATTGGGATATGCTGGACGGAATAAACACGGGCGAAAACACGAACTTTTGACCAAAGCTATTCATCTACTCAAAGCTGGCTGCAGCCCCGCAGTGCAAATGAAGATCAAAGAGCTCTATAGGAGGCGCTTCCCTACCAAAATGGTATCGCCACTGGACCTTGCTTTGCCCACTGTCCACTCCTCCACCAGCCTACCGACAGGCCTCACTCAGTTGGGGTTTGACAACCACGGTGCTCCATCCCCCCTTCTACCTGTGTCTCTACTGGGGCCCAAGCATGAGCTAGGACTGGCTCACCTGCCCTCTGCTCTGCATCCGGTTCACCCTGACGTTAAACTCCAGAGACTGCCCTTCTATGACATGCTAGACGAGCTCATCAAGCCCACCAGCCTGTGTAAGTCCACAATATCGTTTAGCAGTGAAGTAATACCCTAATGGCTATGGGAAACGCAAAGAGAATTGAATCCGCATATCCTTGGATTGTGCTTGGTGGCAAACCAGTGTCATCATGGAATACAGACAGATTATTAGCATTGGTATAAAAACCGGTATTACGTGGTGTTTCAATGCTACTTTGCCAGCATTGAATCCAATGTAATTGACAAGAACAATTAGCCTACTAACCAAATACCTTCTGGTCTGACAATATTAGTCTGGGTTCATAAGAACATAATAATTGACGTAATACATTTTCTTTCTTTTAGAGACATCTAACATGTGCTGTGTCACCAAAGCAGAAAACTAAGTAGCTATTTTTATATATATGACATGTCTGTGTGTTATATGGTGGTGGAACTTTGTATGGGTTTTCTAAGACCTACGGTGAAGTTAGTATAATTTATTGGAATATTCACTCACAGAATTAGGCTTGCTCTATGCCCAATTTCCAATGTGTGTTCGTTTGTTTAAATTGGTGTAAAGCCTTGAAATGTATTGGGGCTGATATGAATCTTATTAGATTATACGATGTGTGTGGTAATCCCCATTTGGGAATAATAATATCCACATTAAATAGGATCATAATTATCAGCATGGTTCTTATCGGTTAATAGTCAATGCTGATATCTAAATATTAAAAGTATCCATGGCAGAAGTGTATACACTATTGGCACCTTGTATACGCAATCATACTTAAATGATAAAATGGAGTTTTCTTTGTAACTGTTCTTAATTTATTTATTGTCATCAAGAGGGAAAACATACATGGCAAATTGGGGTTCCAATGACAGAAAGAGCGATTCAGTTTCCATGTAAAAGTTTAAATGTGAATGTAAATTAATCTGGGTGGATATGTATCTGGTCAATCCAGCCACAAGAAAAATGCGTCCTTGTGTTGACCTTGTTTTCTTTTGTTTTTATTAATAAGCCTCCGACAACAGTCAACGATTCCAGGAAACATGTTACGCGTTCGCACTGACACCGCAGCAAGTGCAACAAATCAGCAGTTCCATGTAAGTGAGAATAGAGCTTGTCATTTCTACTTGTAAGCGTACTCTACACAGATCTGCATGAGAATGAAACATACGAAACATTGATTGATCCATCTATCAAGTCGTTTTCCATGTATTCATATTTATGTTGGGGTAGTTGCAAAATGCAATGGTTTCATAAATGCCTCAACATCCAGTCTTAGATAACACATAACAATTATTATATATAATGCATTGTGTGTCTGTATGTAAACGATTATGTAACTTATATTTCAATACTCTAGGGACATCTCTGGTACCAAATGTGATTTTGCGGTTCAGGTCCAGCTACGGTAAGCCACAAAGTTTTGTTTTGTTGTTTTTATTGTTAAAGGTTGATTTGCTTGCATTACAAGCATTACAAAAATACGTAATCTTAGGTGTATCAAAAAATGCATGCAAGTGGACCCAAATGCCAGCCTCTACCAACTCGGCTTATGTTTGGACTGGACTTGCCATACGATGTTAAAATCAATCTCCATTGATAGCTTATTAGCATAGCAATGCATAATGTATTGTTATTGCTAGACATAGGTCTCAGGAGCCAACCCCCTCCATCTGAGCTCCAGATCGTTGATTGTCTGAACATTAAATGGTATCTGCAACGCAAAACTAAACAAACAAACAGAAAGCTGAGCTTTTTGAAGATAATGCTATACGTCCGCCCTGTGGCTATAAACATGCATCGGTATTAACAAGAACAATAAGGTCAACGTGGCTTATTTTGATTTGCGAATGCAACTCGGAACATTTTGTTCAGTACTGTGCTGTCCAAATGTGATTTAAGTATTAATAAATTGGATTTACGTGCTGCCATTCACTGATCTGAAGGGTTTCAGATCAGGTTTGTCTTAACACTGTGCCTTCATCCGGAACATAATGTTTCTGGGACTTTCACCATGTATCATACTATTGGAATATTCCTACGCACTGCACCGCAGGGATTCAAGATGCCCACATGTTCCCAGACCACTGTGGTTACACGCAACATAGTTACAATAGGACACCACTGGACTGTTACTGTATTGCTACATAGTTCCACCATGTGGTAAACACCAATCTCAAAATCATTAGAATTCCAAATGAAGTGCTCCCAACCGTTGTTTAAAATGATCTGTCTTGGCTCGATTTACAAAGCTATAAGAGCTATGGCATTCTCCACGTCACATATACCTGAAAACTCAAAACATTTGACAACCAAATATTGCATCCGTTCGTCCCAGGTTTTGTTTATCGGAGACGAGCTGTCCGCAGGAGGACCACTTCCCTCCCAACCTGTGTGTGAAGGTGAACGGAAAGCCCTGCACCCTGCCGGTGAGTGGGCCACAACCGTTTGTAACCACCATGGATATTCTTTTTGGCCTACTGTCCTGTTTGAAATTGCAATTTGCAAAAGTGCAATTTGGTGTTTTGTGTGTCTGTATTTTTATATCTTTTGGATTTTCCTGCAGGGATATCTCCCTCCAACCAAAAACGGAGTGGAACCAAAAAGGCCCAGTCGGCCCATTAACATCACCTCTCTGGTGAGATTGTCCACCACGGTCCCCAACACAATCGTGGTGTCATGGACCTCGGAAATAGGCAGGGTAAGGGAACATAAAAGACCCAAGGATTGTTAAATACGCTCCTATTCAAATCACTGCAGCCACACGGCGTGTGTGGGGGTTTGTTTTCGTTCTAGCCTCACGGGTATACCATTGTTGTCCTTTTTTCCCCCTCTTTCCCTCTCAGAGTTTCTCCATGGCTGTGTATTTGGTCCGACAGCAGACGTCCACCGTGTTGTTGCAAAGACTACGCGCCAAAGGAATTAGGAACCCTGACCACTCCAGGGCTCTAAGTATGTGGTGACACCAGTCATTACACATAGTAATAGAGCCGAAGAGCTCTTTTTTCTCTGCCTAATATAAAACAGATACACTCCAAACTACCTTCTGTTGGTTGACTGGATGGATTTCATTTTGGTAAACACAATGTTCCTCTCACATACAGTAGATTCATCTGCCAAATGTCTTATTTGGTCTCTTTTTCGCAGTAAAAGAGAAGTTAACAGCTGATCCTGAAAGTGAAATCGCAACCACCAGTCTACGGGTGTCGCTCCTTTGTCCGGTAAGTACTTTTCACTTGATTTAAATAATGTGTGTCACTCCTGGTTATTACGTAGCCTCCCAGTGAATTTGAGTCGTTATTCAAATCTCGGGTGTCATCCAAGGTTCAAGCTCAACAGGAGGTTTTACGGTTCCTTACACCTAAACAAAGCAGTGAACGTGCTATAATGCTCGGTACTTCATTTGTATGAACCATCCGGAATATGTCGCTATCATATGTTAGCATGGTTACAGTAATCCGCTATGGATTTATTGACCAGCTCTAATCTACTGAAACGTTGACCTGGAAATCGACCAAAGAATGTCCTTAACCAAAGGTTATTTCTTTTTGCGGTGGATTTGCTTGTGTGTTTTCAGCTGGGAAAGATGAGGCTGACCATCCCGTGCAGGGCGCTGACGTGCTCACACCTGCAGTGCTTCGACGCCACACTCTACATCCAAATGAACGAGAAGAAGCCCACCTGGGTGTGTCCCGTCTGTGACAAGAAGGCCCCCTACGAGCACCTCATAATAGACGGGTGAGCGAACACACCCTCTCACTCACTCACCCACTCACTAGTCTCAGTGCATCACAATTTGGTCGTATTTTTCAACAAATGACACCTGAAAGCTGTGATTGGTTGAAAGGCCGCCACCTGATTGGTTCTCTGTCTGCCACAGGCTTTTCATGGAGATCCTGAATAGCTGCTCAGACTGTGACGAAATCCAGTTCACAGAAGATGGGAACTGGGCTCCTATGAGGTCCAAGAAGGATGTGCAGGAGGTGTCGGCTTCCTACAACGGTGTCGACTCGGGTAAGAATGTGGGCATGACGTCTGAACACACAGGCAACATGTTGCTGCTTTGTTTATCTAAGTTTGCCTCTCTCTCTCTCTTTCTCTCTGTCTCTCTCTCTCTCTGTCTGTGTTTTAGATTCGGGTCGGACCGACTCCTCGGAGCAGAAGCACGGCTCCAGCCACGACAACAAGAAGGTCGACGTGATCGACCTGACGCTGGACAGCTCGTCCGACGAGGAGCTGGACGATGAACCGCCTCCCAAGCGGGCATGTCCCTCGCTGTCGCCCAACTCTCCCCCCGCAACCAAGGGGTGAGTCCTTCCCATTGTCCGGTGGCACTGCTCTCTCAGGCTCCGTCCAGCGTCTTTTTCTTCCCCTCTCGCCCGTGGCGTTTCCCCACGTCTCTTAATCATACTATTCTGTTACCCCCGTCTCCCCCCCCCCAGAGTGTTGAACCTCCACTCTCAGGCGTCGCCTGTGAGCAGAGCTCCCAGCATGCCCCCTGTGGAGACCAGTTACATTCCGCCTCCGCCGCCCCTCATCCAAGACTACAGGCATTATTACCACACACCCAGTGACCTGCCAGGTATGTTTCTCCCTTGGCTGAAACCAACACATGTTGCTTTGTATCGCAAAATGATGGCTAGGTACCAAAATAATGAACCAATATTTTCCTCTGATTGTTACAGATTTAAATTTCTTCTCCTTTCTTCAAGGCGACAATCAGGTACATGTTCCCTCCCTTCCGATCCTCTCTGAATCCACCGCACACTCCAGCCTCCCCACCACGTCATGCTAACGCCTCTGCTGTGTCCTTCCCCTCGCGGCAGCATTACAACATGGTGATGGCGGCGGCGGCGGCGGCGTCCGCCTCCACCTCGGAGGACCACGACCTGCTGCTCAACCGCTTCCTGCCGTACGGCTCCTCGCAGATGTTCCTGGAGCAGCCCTCCACGCCGGGCAGCAGCACGCTGGCCGCCACCAACGGGGGCAGCAACAGCGGCAGCACCAGCAGCCTGGTGTCCTCCGGCAGCCTGCGGGAGCGCGACAAAGACCGGGAGCGAGACCGCGACCGCGACAGCCACTCCATCTCTGGCCTGTCGAGGTCGTCGGCGGAGGCGGCCGCGGCGGCCATGTACGGCTCCATATCCGACGTTATTTCTCTAGACTAGCGCCTGCGCGGAGGACCCCGGAAAACAGACATGGACACCAATGCCTGAGCGTTTTGTAAAAAGAGGAAGAGGAAGTCAGTGGGGGAGAGAGAAAAAACAAAACAATGCTATGTACAGAGAGGAAAATCTATTTTCAACTTGACTTATATGTATATAAAACCTAGGACAAATCCTGTCAAGTAAGTAAGTTACTTCGATTGATATTTTTCTGTGAATACCGAACACTTTTACACACCTCTTCATGTGGTCCTTTGATTATATTGTACCTTTTGTACTTGGTTTGTACGGTTTTATTTCAATATCTCATGTCAATGGCATTATTTCTATATAAGATGAAGTGTGAGGAACCTTATGTTGGGACACTTTATGGACATGCTATTCAGAATGAAGAGTCCAAAAATGGGCATTGGTACACATGTGCAGGTGGCAGTCACCTGCCTAACGGAATGTGTAATGCAGAATGTGTCCTTCTTACCTAACCTCTGTCAAAGCTCATTTTTACTACCATCACATTTTTCTGCAGACATTCATGCTGTGGTTTATTATTATTATTACGGAATTATTTATGATGTAAGTTATGTTGGTTTTATGCTGTTTAATAAGCATTCCCTATGTCCCAGGAGTTGTAGCCACTAAAACCGCTTAAGGTCCTACTGTTTCATATTTTTACTGCATAATATTTTAAGCTAACTAGGTTTGCGCTGCTTTCTTTAAAGTCAAATAACAGCTGTGTATTTTTCCACAGGAACATCAAATCCGTACAGAATTGGGATTTACACTGTAGAATCATGCAGAATGGAATAACCAGGCTTTTCTATTGTGGGGATGTGCAAAAAAACTATTTGCATACATTTTTAGGCAACTTTATTTGTATTAATGCCTCAACTCTCAAAGTAGCAAATGAGTTCTCTAAAATGCTTTTTACAGTGGGAGAATATGATCAGGCCCTTATATTTTTAATTGTGGTTGACCCAGTGATGGTCCAAACTCAGAACCTTCTGTTTCTCCTGAATGCATTATTTACAATCCACTCAGACTGACTTTGAGTGACATGTGATTTGTAGCACTTGCACATTACATGCATTTAAGACATCGTTTTTGGCTTTTCATGTGTTGCAGATTCAGCCCATGGGAATCAGCCGAAAACTTTATTTTCAACTCTGCAGTACTTTGAATGGATGTGAAAGGAATTGCCTACTTTTTGTTCAGTGTCTTTGCAATAACCTAAAAATAAAGAATCAGAGTTAAATGTGAATGCTTTCTTCATAAGTGTATCACAGTGCATTTACGACCAGAAGATATCATCTGGCCCTCGTTTTCTGGCCTTGTGTCATACAGTTAGGATTATTTATTATCATATGTTTTTTGCATTTTGATTTGTGGATACACATTGCTTTCATTGTATGATATTTCTTTTGTAATTACATAATGCTATTTAAAAAAATATTGTTGCTTGACATGCGTTGTACATTTTTCTGTTCTGTTTTCTGTCTGTTTTACTATCCAAGATGTCAGTTAGACAATGGAGGCTTTGATCATTTTGACCCGCTTCAAAGTTAAATTGTGCTGTTTGATATTTGTCAAAATTAAACAAATATATAAAAATACATTTTTGCAGTTCCTCTTCGATATGCACAACTTTTTTTCATATCTTCCTCACTTCTTGTTTATTTGCTTCACCAAGTAGAATACAGTGGCTAATATGTATTGCTGATATAAAAAAGAGGTGAGTGAAGTAGTGTATGAAAGTGGAAATACTGTTTAATTATAATCTAAACGGTAACAGTGTCCTGTTCAGGAAACACACAACTTAAATATATTTATAAACACAACAATGTTGTATTGCAATAATTATACCATTATGTATTGGACATTACATCTGATGTAGGGATGGCCCCCCGCTGTGGCACATGTCAGTACTGCACCAATCCTTTGTTTTCAACCTGTCCCGTCGCAGTGTTTAAGCGTCACTGATGGGCGTGACGTATTAGCGCGGCGTCGTTACTGACTAGAACAGGAGCTGGCGATGCCTGGATTTGATTTTTCCGCTATTTTGCTCGTTTAATCTGTGAATGGCGCCGAAACAGGACCCTAAACCTAAATTTCAAGAAGGTAATTATGTGGCTACTCACAGGGTTATGCATGGGGAACTGGAACGACAGCGGGGACTCGAATGCATTGGCTTGCTGGGTGATGGGGGTCCTCCCGCCGCAGATAAGCTAACCTGGTGTAGGGTGTTTTTCTTTATAAACTCCATATTGATATGTTTTCAGAGTTATTAATCACACAAACGGTAAGTTTGGTATCCATGTTCATTGGGTCCCTTATTTAAAAACTGCGGGAAAACCACATATCGATTAGATACTGGTCCCTCCTAGCATACACGCTACCAGCTAGCTCAGCAGGAGGACCCAGGCCGTCCTGCTATGTTGTTTTATTGGTGGTCTGTTTAGTTAATCATCTTAGATAGTTGGCCAATTACCCCGCAAAAGAGGGTCCTGCCAAATACTCGCCTATCATTGCGAAATGGACTTTCATATTCCAGTTGATGTGACTTTAACGTTAGCAATAGCCCAACTATTTATGCATGGGTGGTTTGATGGTTCCCCAATAGTTTGGGTACAGTTTGGCAAAAAAACACCCAGCTCTGCCTTTAGTAGCACATTGTCACATTTGATCACGTTGTTGTATGCCCCTTCTTACATTAACCTTTTGATTATCTGGTACTATGTTTAGGTGAAAGAGTACTCTGTTTTCATGGGCCATTGCTTTACGAAGCTAAGGTAGGCCACCGTGCGCTATCTTAAGTTAGCCAGTGTCTTCATAAAAAGTATTTATAAACATCTGTTGTAACTTCTCTTTACAGTGTGTTAAGATAAACGTCAAGGAAAAGCAAATCAAATATTTTATTCATTACAGTGGATGGAATAAGAAGTAAGTGTTCTCAGTGAGATTTTGAAATATCTTTATTCAGTTTCATTGTTGCATTGCTGTCTTGTCTAATGACGTTATTGTCTGGACCTTCTATTTACAGTTGGGACGAATGGGTTCCTGAAAGTCGAGTGCTGAAGTATGTTGACAGCAACCTTCAAAAACAGAAAGAGCTTCAAAGGGCAAATCAGTAAGCTTTTCTTTTCATCGCATTTAGCGTTTTTGCTCCATGTTTTTGGATACGTGTCACACTCCCCTCATATTCAAGTTTTCAGCAGACCTGGCCTTTTCCGGCCAAATCACAACCATTTATCTTATATGGGGCAAGTTTGACACAGTCAAGTACAGAGGAGTGCTCTAAGTAAAGCAATGGAAGATTCTTGGAATGGAAGTATTCTTATGTTGTATATGAAATCTCATTAATGTAGACACTTGTTGTTCTGTTCAGAGACCATTATGTAGAAGGGAGGATGAGGGGTGTAGCACCGAACAAGAAGATTCCTGCAGCTGTGCAGAAAAATGATGTGTAAGTGTTCAAGTCTCTCTTCTGTGATCCCCTTGTCTGCAATAAATGAATCCTTCTCTTGGCCCACGACACTGCAAAACCCAATCAGTTTTTGTGTTTTTGCAATTGGAACTTTGTGTATCACTGAGCTATTTTTGTTTATCTTTTTCCCTCTAGGAAAACCAAAAAGAACAAACTGAAGCGTAAATATCCCCTTTAAATAATAATTGTTTTTAATGAAATAGGATTTCATTGTATGGGAATTGTCTTTTTTAAAGCAAATGCATGCCATACATGGATTATGTTGATACTACTGCTATAATGTTGAACTAGACTAGAACAACTTCAGTTAACATAACTGTAGATGGTAGTTTAATGTAGCAGTAGCAATGTAATGTTTTGGTTTTTGTTACTCCCCAGCCCCAGGGGCAGGAGAAGGCACTAGTTCTGGGGGAGACCAGGCCCACCCACCGAGGAAGAAGAGGGCGCGTGTGGATCCAACTGTTGAAAGTGTATGTAAACGATAATTGTTCCAAATGTGTTTATCTTCAGGTTTGTCTCATGATTTAGACTTGCACATATTGAGCTTTTGACACCATGTGTGTTATTTGTATGTTGGAATTTGAAAGGGTTAGGGCTAAAACATTTATTAACATGTAATAATTTATTAACATTATGTTAATTTCTGTTAATATTATTTTATACAATGTCCCAGAGGTTTGTTGATCTCCTTCTTGATACAGTCGTCTTTCAGTGAGTGTTCATTTCAAGTCCATAAATTTTTTCTTTAGGAGGAGACGTTTATAAACCGAGTGGAGGTGAAGGTTAAGATTCCAGAAGAGTTGAAACCCTGGCTTGTGGATGACTGGGACCTGATCACACGTCAGAAGCAGGTGAATGCTGGCTGAGTATATGTGTGTGAGATTTTACTGCATATGGTACATTCAGTTTGCAAACCCAAAATCCGAATTTTAACCACTTCATCCCCAAAGTACCCGTATCTGGGCCACACCCCTCTCCCCCAAATGCAAGACATTGTAAGGAATTTAATTGCATCTAAATAACAAAAAATGGTCTCTGAGCAGGGATAGGTTGTTACACTCTTTTAAACTTGCCATTCATCTCATTTTGCTTGTTAAAGTGCTTTTTCTTGGCTTTTCAGCTTTTTCATTTGCCTGCCAAAAAGAATGTGGAAGCAGTTCTCGAAGATTATGCAAACTACAAAAAATCAAGAGGAAACTCTGACAGCAAGTACAAATGCCATTTATTGTTTATCTTCTACATCATTCATATTGTTTGTTAGAGAAATCTGTGCTTTCACATCTTTTTGTAGATTGTTTCAGTTGAATTAAGTGTTGGTTTTTCATTGCTGCCCTGCCTTTGCCCTCCTGTTTGCCCTCCTGGTTTTTCTGCTTTTTGGGTTTATTGCGTGTTTAAGCACTTTGAAAATGTTGTTTTTAAAGGGGCTTTTGCTTGCAAAAAGCTTGAATATTGCCTACATTAAGGGGAACCATGTCCCTGATTTTTCATTTCTTCCTTACTCTGGGTCAGTGCTACGCCCAGCCAGAGAAATATGAACAAATATCAATAATGCGATTCTCCTCTGCCCAGGGAATTTGCGGTGAACGAAGTGGTCGCTGGCATCAGGGAGTATTTCAACGTCATGCTCGGCACCCAGCTGCTGTACAAATTTGAGAGGCCGCAGTACGCGGACGTCCTGGCCAACCACCCGGACATCTCCATGTCCCAGATCTACGGCGCTCCTCACCTACTCAGACTCTTTGGTACAAAGTAAACGCACCTCTGCAGTCTTACTTCAGGGCCAAAATAGTTTAGAAACTATACTGAACCAATGCGTCTTACCTTCTGACACATTTTCAAAAAGGTCTGCAGTATTGAAAACACAAATCTTCAAATGTAGGAATGTATTTTCTTGTCATTGGTAAACATCTTGAGTAGGTTTCGTGGATTAAGCCAGCCTGGTTGTAAGCGTGTTGTACTGGGTGCAACTGAACATCAATCCAAAACTATCATTCATTTCTCTCCTTGTGTTTTCTTTTCAACAGTGAGAATCGGAGCTATGCTTGCATACACTCCCCTAGACGAGAAGAGCCTGGCTCTGCTGCTCAGCTACCTTCAGGACTTCCTCAAGTAAGCCACGGTTCACACAAGACGGTCCCTTACAGTCCCTAAACGTTACTCAATGTGACATTCTTTTCTTTTTTTCTCTTTTTCTTTTCCCCCCTTCACACGCCATACCAGGTACCTTGTAAAGAACTCGGCTTCACTCTTCAACGCAAGTGACTATGAGGTGGCCCCGCCCGAGTACCACCGCAAGGCAGTGTAGGATCAGTGTATCAGAGGAATCAAGGGCCGTGGTCTTGGTTACTAGAAGACATTTTCTTGCCCTATCGAAATGGAGGATTTAACACGAGAGGAGCGGTCTGAGAAATTGAGTTGTGATTGGAAGCGGAATATAAAGGAAAAACCCAACATTTCAAGATCTAAGACCAATCCAGTGAGAGAGAAATCATTAACTGTGATTTGGAAAGCTGCACAGAATTGCTATTCCCACATTGGTATGTTTTTGAGTACCTTTGTTGTTTGTTGTTTTTATGACACCTGTATTTCCTGGTTTTTACCCAGGTCTTTTGAAAATAAAATCACTTTGTTTTGTCTGTTTTTCATTTTGGTCTTGTTTCTAATGTTTGCTAAAATTGTCATGTTTGCTGTTGTCGTTTTATAATAAAAGTTCTTTTCTTGTACATTTATTTTGAATCGTAATTTTCTGAACTGATTTTGTTGACATTTTCTCATTTTATCCCAGGCAATCGACCACGAAAGAAAAAGCTTTCAATCTAACTATCATTCGTAATCTCCAAATAACAATTGATAAATGCACAATTCCTTTTTTGTGTGTGAAAAATGACTCTGTGCATAACAAACCAGACATTTATTTATTTTTTTAACCAGTATGTTTGGACAGAAATGGGGAAGTCTCCCAAGGCAGTATTTCACCTCAAAGCCTTCTGGGTAATGGCTTTGGAAGATTTATGTTGGAGACTCTGCTGGATGTATCTAGAGCCCTAGGGACCACATGACACCTGTGAGGTTTCCCAACCTCTCCCTGCTTTCAGTATTTTTACTAGCTGACGATGTCAATGTCCTGCCCTGGGCTCGGTCGGAAAGGGCTAGAGAGTAACAATCTTGGCCGGTAGCCGTGGTGCAATTTCATAGCCCACTGATTGAAATCAGGTGTGTCTACCGGATATCCAGGAAGGAAGGAAGAAACCCAATAGGCCGTTGAAGCCAAACCACAAACCCAAGCCCTTCCTCTTTGCACAAATGTGTTCAAAGAATACTCCTTGTCCTTATTTCTCTTCGTTATTATGATTTGATCTTGAGTCAGGACAACACTAAATAACTGTGGCAGCAATGGTGAGTTGTGGTTGTGTATGTCCATGTCAACTATTCCTGGTCTTGGCATGGGTGATTCTGTGTGTTTCCAGCAGGAATGTCTTGTAATCCTATTTCCAGGGACTTAACCAGGAACATATGCCTGCGTTTCCCATATTGCCTTTTGGGGTTTTTCAGATCTCAATGCTGCAGTTAATCCCTCTAGACTGAATGACAGGACATGTTGAGTGATTTACATGTTGCAACCAAAATGATAACCAAATGGGTCCATGTTTGATTTAAAAACAACTGAGACAGACTTCCTAAATACCATGGTTAGGCTGAGGTTGAGGCTTTTACTCCCATCAGTGAAAGACAAGAGGGCCATTAGGGAATTCTTCAAAGTCACAAAGATGGAAGAGCTTGGAGCACAGATCAAAACCAAAATTGTATTTTGTTCTAATTGACTTTGGTATGATTGCAGACATGCATGTATTCTATAAACTACTCGTGCACATCATCTAAAAATACATTTTTAAGGCATGATTATGCAACAAAATGCACTGCAACGTGGACACCACTAGAGGGCATGATATACATCAGTTACCGCAGTTTAGCAATTCACATTACAGAGCAGGAAATATGACCATATAGTGTCACCAATACAAGCGGTTTCTTCAATGAAATCTCTCAGGATTGGCAATGACGATGCACGGGCTGTTATGATATTTCCATCCACGTGAGGAATCACAGAACGTTCTGCAATGAACCCTAGCTTGTATTGCCATGTGCTGCCAACAGAACAGTGGTCATCGAATCCTCGCTCAGTGTTCTTTTTCTCCGGTCCAGAATCGGCCAATAGTCAAGCAGAGCTTTACGAGAAGCCTCCCCTGCAAGAAGGCAGATATGCTCAGTTTGGCAGATGAAAACCAGATGTTTTTTTTTTTTCCTGTCCGATTTCTCCAGAGCGTAACCATCTGTTTTGGGATCTATGAGGTGAAAAACCGTCAAGGTTTAATTTGGTTGTGAAAGTTTCCCCAGAGTAGGAGTTAGTGGTCTGCTAATGACACACTGGGCTCTGCAGGGCCCTGCAGGGCCTCCGCAGCGCTCTGCCAGAGCAGAGTGTGACTGTGTGTCATTAGTATTGGAAAATCCATTGACCACAAAGGGCTGCGGTCACTAGCAGCCATTAAAACATGAAAGCACACAAGCCCGTCTTCTGGTGGAGGAATTTGCAATACATAAACAGCCTGTAAAATGGAAAACTACATCTGCGGCCATTTGTTTTCCTGAAAGGCGACCACATTTGGTAATTCTTAGCGAAATACTTTCCAATAACACAGAGTAGGGCCTAGTCAAAATAAAAATAAAAGAATGGACTGTCACGGCCATCTGTTTCTAATGCGGTGTAGTTGTGGTTTTGTGTGTATCGGAGCTTACACAGTGGGTGGTGGTGGAAATGTGGGCCCCGCTGCTTGTTGAGACGCTTGACTCAATTCACATGCTGGTTATCATCACATGATACCGGACACCCTTGAGAGTGTGATTATTGTTTCATGACCGTGGAGCAATGCAGGGCCTCCCCCCCCACCACCACCTGCACATCACTAGCTTGGGTTTGCATCGGTGTCAGTGTTTGCACTGAAGAAGCTCTGCTGTATGACTTTCTTATCCTGCTTCAGGAAGAGTAAATGATGTGTCCTGATTGTATGGAAATATTTGTGTTGAGTCCAAACCCCATTGAAATCATGAATTATATCTAGTAAATAATGTGATTATGTTATTATAATATAGCATTAATATCTCATCACAGCGATAGATTCACTCTCACTGGAAATTTCAACCTGATGGAGTTGGAGTGCCCAAGAGAGGCATCCATTAAAGCAAAACACACACACACACACACACACACACGGACACACACGCACACACACACACACACACACACACACACACGGACACACCACATTAGAAGCCCCGTACTCCTCTCTTCAGAACATCCATGTTTTCTTCTGATGTTGAGGATGGAGGCTGCAAAGGCCATTGAACTAGCAGAGCTGAATATATAATGAAAGAGTTCATTCGCCTCTCTCTCTCTCTCTCTCTCTCTCTCTCTCTCTCTCTCCTCTCTTTCTGATAGAAACGGAGGTGAAAGCCTTAGTAAACAGCTTAAT
>JAOPJJ010000141.1:13603779-13619956 GCA_027122795.1 Enchelyopus cimbrius
TTTTTCATGATTGAATAGAAAAAACATTCACTGTTTCACCAAGTAACAATTAATTCACAAAATGTAATCAATACGTTATTCTAGCACAACAGTACCGTAAGGCGGCATAGGGCTATCAAATGAGCTCCAGCACATGGTTTGAAATCGTGCACATCAAAGTAAACGAGGTTGACTACAAAACCCATAGTAAGAATAGATTGTTTGCTACACTACACAGTATTACAAAACCAAATACACATCATGTATCTCTTAGGCAGTGCATTACTTTTTTTTCTTCTTTTTGGTACCGTTCAAACAGCATGGTTTCATTTGTTGTTGAATATCTTTTCCTCATTTATGGAGATAAGCATCAAGCCAGAGGTCTCCTGAGTTTTTGAGTGATCTAGAAACACGTACACATGGAGAGAAATAACTGAATATTGAACATAAAATTACACTAAAATAACTACTTACTCTTTTTTATTATACACTATAATAAAAAAGAAATTATCCATCTTGGTTCAAACTCCCAAAGGAGGCAAATAAATAAAGTGGAAAGATGAGCGAGAAAAGGGACAAAACAAAATGGCGATCCGATGGGACAACATAAAACATTCTACCCCTAGTCATTTAAGCTGCCAGACATCTCTGCTCTGCACTCCATCACGAGGTTATGTTTCCCCGCATCTAACAGAACAACTGCAGCCTATCTTATCATCCCACTTACCGGACCACATCGATGACTCCTCGCTCCAGGCTCTTCACCTGGTACGGGATGGCATGCTTCTCACACAGTGCCTGTACCAGCGGAGCCAGTACCTGGTAGTTATGCCGCGGCATGGTGGGAAACAAGCTGCAGCCAGACAGAGGGGGGGGGGGGAGGGGGGGGAGTAACCATGGTAACACATCTCTGTTCCGTCAGTGTTAGTAGACCAGTGGAACAGTCTGCACAAACTCTCTGGAGGATTCAGTCGGGAAGTGAGGAATAGATTTGATATGGAGGAGCAATTAGTGGCAGGGTGTTTACAGTGTTGTTTCTGTGTAGCTACATAAATGAAGTTATAGATATGGGTTGAGAAGCATAAGGAACATTTCGCTGTCACTTACTGGTGTTCAATCTGAAAGTTGAGATGTCCGCAGAACCAGTCGTTGAAGCAAGACTGTTCTATATTACAGGTGGCGTTGAGCTGGGAGAGGGGAGGGGGGGTGGGGAGCGTAGAGATGAGCGATTAGGAACACATGCAGCATCCCTGCCGTTCCGCCCATGCTGGGGCTGTTTGATGGGATCACCGTACGTACCTGCATGCTGAGCCAATCCTGCTGCTTCTCGTGGTTTATGTTCATCGGCAGATGATTCATCTGCGTCACCCACACAAACCAGTGGCTCTCCAAGAATCTGGTCACAGAGGTAACACAAGGCCGTGGCCAATATCAGGAATTGCGTGTCGATGAAGCAAAAATGAAAAATGAAGCAAAATGAAGTATTTCTTTTGGTTTATGGATTAAAGATGGATCACCTGACGAAACTGATGAGAGCCACGGAGCCCAGGAGGCCGTAGAAAGGGGCAAAGCAGCAGAAGTAGCGCAGGTAGTAGGACATGGACCACGCCAGGTCCTGCACAACCAGAGCACAAACTGTTTAGTATATGTGATATATGATGGTTACATTATGGATCGAACCCAGGACCTTTCTGCTGGGAGTGCTGGGAATGTTTATTGTGTCAATAATACAGGTGAGATAAACATTGAATCAACTCTTACCACCCAGTCCCGTCGAGAGAACATGGCCTTCAAAATCTGAATGTGGAAATACACTGGGATGAGCAGCGGAGGTCCCACTGAAGAAAGACCCGGAAAAAGGCATTGCCAAATCAAAAAATATTTTCTGGCAATTCAATGTGCTTTTCTTTTGAGCAATTCAATGGATTAGAAATAATTCTAGGAAAATACCCCCCAAAAAAAGAGTACAAAAATATAAAAAATACCTAAAAAGAAGTACTTGTGTTGATGGTGATAGGGCATGAATTTAATCTTTTTAATGCCATACTGCAATGGAAAACAAACATAGTCAGTTGAATTCGGTGAGAGAGCGCCACGGGTCAAATGACACACATTGAACCATGTGTCTAGGTCTCCCTGTGCTAGAGGGAAAGGGGCGTGACACCGACACACCTCCACCGGCTGGGTCTCCCCCACCACAAAGACGTGCAACATGTTGACGTCAGGGTCCTTGCTAAAGATGTTAGGCTTGGCGTGGTGCTGGAAGTGTCTGTGATTCCACCAGTTTCCAGAAGCACCCTGGGCAGGACATAACAAACAGACCACAGAGTTCTAAAGGGTTGAATGTGAAACATGAGAGATTGAGTTGATCATTGAGATACATGATATCTTATGTGTAACGTAGTGCAATTAGGGCACCTTTAGGTGACCTATGATGAACTTGTGGAATAAGTGATTCCAGCGGGACATCTTGAAGACAGATAGGTGGCCAAAGTCATGCTGCAGCCATCCTGCTTGGGTCTAGAAAATGGCAAACAACATACAGGGCAAAAATGAGATTCTATCCAGAAAGCATATCAATGTAATTATTTGTTTGAATAGAGAATCACATCTATTCATTCATCCACAGGGCACGCAAGAAACCCTTTCCCTATCACCTGAGCAATAGTCAAAATGAAGGAGCACAGCAGTGTGGAGCTCCAGCCGGTTCCCAGGAACCACACGGTCATCCAGGCCAGGACCTCCAGCAGGAGTATGTGGCCCAGGTGGAGGCAGAAGAAGAGGGGCTGAGCTCTGAACAATCCCAGGCTCTCCGCCCGGCTCCGCAGTGCCTGGAAGTCCTCTACGACCGCCGCCTGAGCACCGTCAGACAGAGTAAGAGGAGGAGCAGGAAGGTGTGCAGTTTATTCAAAAGGTATGAAGAGGACTATTGAGAGACTCTTGCAGACTGATGAATGAAAGCACAACTTTGAATGATTGGACCAACTTATTTGCAGGAGGTATGTGCATGGTGATTTAATATGGCTGCAAAAGAAACTGCCAAATTGATTTGACGATTCATAAGAATAAGAAGATTAAGAAGAATGCACAAAAGTCAAATTTACATTTTTGTTTTGATCCTGGCTGGGCTCGGTCACAGCCAGCTCTCCAATGAGCAGGGGTTTCAGGAACTTCTGAACCAACTTCGGGTTGGGATGAAATGCAACGAAGGCCTCCTGAACCATTACCAAAATAAAAACAACAGAACAGTCAGAGTTTAGCTGCATGCCCTTGTAGAGAGAAAGATGTTTTGTGTTTTCCCTTACTTTAAATTGTTATGTGATGCATGCTGAGTAGGTCAGACAGCAACACTGATTCTGCCGTTGGTGTTGATGAAGGGGGTGTTTGTGCTTATGTAGTAGCAGTGGTGATGGTGAAGGTAATGGAAAAGCACCAATTATGAAAAGAAGCAGTTACCGTGGCGTCCTCTCCAGCATAGTGGCTGATGACCCTCACCCCCCCTGGGTGTCTTTTGGCCCACTGGGTGACGTTGTACACCTTCCTATTGATGACAAGCCACTGGTCGTTCCTATGGCAGTGTTTCTGCACCTCGTCCCAGGTGTAAACACTAGCAGCCCGCCCGCTGCAGGCGGTCGTCTCTACCGGCTCCGATAGCTGGCCTCCACCTCCCATCTCCGCAGAGCTGTACGCTGTCTCTGGCCCGAATGCACCACAGGGTAAACTGATGAACGACCGACTGAAAGGTAGGGGCCAAGTGCTGAGCTTACGTTTTCCACCTAGGTGTAATAACAGCAGGCTCAGGTTAAACTCCAGGAGAAACAGCATGTATATAACTGCAGGTTCAGCCCCTGGCTCCTGAGAAGACTGGGGCACAAACAGGTCAGGAGGAACTCTAACCTGTTACCTGTTGCTCTGTGTTTGTGTGTGTTAAGTCAGAGACCACAGAGATGTCTTCAGAAATAATTCACGATGAAAGGAAGAAGTGACATGGTTTGGCATGGCGTTAGAAAGTCTGCTTATGCCGGCATAGAAACACGTTGCATAAGCATCACATATTCATAGGGAAGTCTACATTAGAATTGCAAAATACATGAAAATAACACGTCGATGACATAGGGCATGCGTGTGTTCATAATTTCACCCGTGATGTAATAGGTAAAATGATCATCATATTCATATTGTGGCCATTTGACAGCACTAGTTACCGGATAGAGAAATGCAACAGTTAACGCAGATATCGCCTGGGTTGGTAACTACAGGGCTAAAAATAAAGACAACGCACACCTTGTGGAGTCTAGAAATCGTTCCTCTGATTCAATCAATTCAGTACAATGACGCACTTTAACGCTCACCTTTCGCCGATATCCTTCTTAATAGTTCGCATCCAATGGGATATTCTGCCCTAACGCGTTCACTCGCAGATTCACCCACTCATTCACTATAAATTCCGAGCGATCATTCGAGGGATGCTGGGCCAATCCGCGCATATCCCGGGCAACTGGCATATTTGCAATTGGCTCAAAGGAATCCGTCCCAAAACGGTGGCGTGCCTTGCGGATCATCAGAGTTGTGGGCAAGCGAAAATACTTACTTAAATATTCCTTGTGAAAAAATAGGAATTAGAGACCATGGGTGTGTTCAACGGCACACGTTTAGAAAAGCAGTTCGACACTTTATCTGGAAATAATGGTACATTGCATTGGCAGTACACTTACTCAGCACACATTTTCCAAAGCTACTGTTTGTGTTTTCAACAACTAAGATAAAGCCAGCGAAGTGCAAGAGTCACAAAAACAGTACAGAAGAATGAGGTAGTCTAATTCTTCTGTGTTGTATAGCCTTCTTTCTCATCACTCGAATGCTGAATAGTATTGGAAATTGTGTTATTAAATGCAAGAAAAATCTTTCAAAATCGCCATGACGTTATATTTTCCCGAGGGTTCAGGATAAAGGTGAGAAGAAAGCCAGACCGTCTGCTTCACACATCGTACGATACAAGAAGATGCATTGAAACACCAGCAGATGGTGGTAGTATCTTCGATTAAAAACGCACCTTTCTCATCCTCGTTTGACCTCGAAAAACCTCAAACCTTGGTGAAAAAAACCCAACCACCGCGTACATGTGCCTTTGCTGAATTCGTTTCATATAAATATGCCTAAATATAGGTTACATCAGAAGCAATGTGGGTAAATAAGTTATTCCTTACCACGTACATCGACGGAGGGCCAAATCCGAATGATTCAAATCGTTCGCAATTTGCTTAGGCAAAATAAATTTTGCATAAGAAAATATGTAAGAAAGACAAATGTGGCCCACGTGTGTGCCAACAGGTGGCCCGGGTCCGTGGTGCCAATAGACACAGTGATACAAGCATGTTCTCCTCTATGCCCACATATTTGGAATACATTGCATCGATCTATCGATCTTCAATGTTCAATACATCACACTCAGGGCACTAAAGAAACATATATTTCGTCACAGCAAACATGAGGTTAAATAATATTACTTTGAGGTAGCTGATTAAGAATACTGCATTGTCTTGTCAGGGGGGTGACTTGGGGGTCGTTGCAATTTAAAGTGAACGTTTGCAAATAAACTGGGATTTGATAGTGCACCATAGCAGACAGCAGCACCCTCCAGTTCACAGCGCCGGTCCCTCCGGACCCCACGCCGCCCCTCAGTGTCGGTCCCCCGGCGTCATGCATTGTGAATCCGCTCTGAGAGCTCGGCTTTATAGTCGCAAACCCAAGTAGCACGTCAGTTTTGCGACTATAACTTTTCTCATGGCCGCCAAACCTAACAGACCGACGATAACACGTGAGACCTCACAGATTAGAGATGCATTTATTGTACGCGACATGAGATTATGAGGGTTTATACAGGCCAGCGTTTCCTATACTTCACGCTGAGATTGAATATGCACGTACAGTACATTTGTTTCTTCTTTCTCTCGTAATCAGGCAATCACGCGGGCACGCGCACACGCGCACACCTCCACACCAAACCACGTGACCCCCTTCCCATACCGGTTGCTAAGGGAGGCGGAGAGGGAGAAGAGTACGGCCAAACGTAAATCTCCCACTGATGGACGTGAAATGCAGAAGTGCATAACCGTTGGAACAGTTGAAGAAGTTGGCGCAACGTTTTTTTAGCAACGTCAATTTGACAAGTAGGGTTTGGACTTCGGGATATCAGCGATACGTCGAGAAGCGGCTAACTCCTAACTTAAAGGACATTACTTTGATGACATGGTTCTCTTCGCTGCCGGCCCGGTCATCGCACTACGTCGACCCGGAGCGGGGTGGTCTCGTTGAGACCAGCGGACAGGAAGAGAAGGGACTGTGTCCTCGTTAGACACGTTTCTACATGCATCCTCTCCTCTGTGCCCACATATTCGGATTAACCAGCATCTACCGAACTTTAAGGTGCAAGACCTCTTGACATCGCACTCAGGGTACTGTTGAACGCAGGTCACATTTGAAACAGTTCTCAAAAGTTACACATGGTAAGAGAAAGACGTTTATTGAAGGAAAACGAAAATAAAGCCTGTAACTCCTGTTCTATGATGCATTCAAGTAGGCCTAAGCTTGGGCTTAATTAAAATCAACCTGCACTTTATTGGAATCACTCAGAACCGCCAGCGAATCGAATCGTATTATTACCACTATTACTATTATTATTACTACTACTACTACTACTATTACTACTACTACCATTATTACTACTCATTTTTAGAGTGTCCTGTGGGTGAATAACCGTCACCCTAGTTAATTTCTACTCACCTTACCTTATCTAATTAAATGTGACTATATACAGTTCAATGAAGAGGAAAAAAAGATACTCTGCATGCACTTTCCCCAGCCTGAGAGCCTAATGTGAGAGCCTGTAGGGTCAGGTCCAACATGCTGCCCCTTGCTTCTGGTACTGTGAGTGGGACCCGCCACCAAACAAACACATCCAGCCCGAGGGTCGGCCTGACACAGACGGAGACGCCTCATCCCATGACCCTGTCTCGACTCAGATAGGAGTCAGCAAGCCACCGGGCATGGGCAGCTCTTCCAGCAAGGCAGAGGAAGAGGCGGAGGAGAAAGAGGAGGAGAAGGAGGAGGATGAGGAGACGGCGGAGGAGATTGCAGAAAGGATCGCAGAGAGGCAGAGGAAAGAGGAGGAAGAGGAAGGGGAGCTGCCCCTTGGGGTGGACGACATGCTGGACAGTGGCGACCCCGTGCTGGACCTCTGCTATCGTAAATTCAAGAAGTTGCCCTGCCGGACCTACACCCTGATGCACCTGGAGAAGATCTACGCCTGCGGCAACCGCCTGCGGACCCTGCCGGACAGAATCACCAATCTCCAGGGCCTGCGGACGCTGGCCCTGGACTTCAACAAGATGGAGGACGTTCCCCTGGCCGTGTGCCAGCTGGTCAACCTCACCTGCCTCTACATGGGCAGCAACCGGCTGGTGTGCCTGCCGCCCGAGGTGCGCAACCTGCAGAAGCTGCGCTGCCTGTGGATCGAGAGCAACTACTTCCAGTACTTCCCCAAGCAGCTCTACGAGCTCCCCCACCTCCGCTCGCTGCAGATCGGGGACAATCGCATGAAGAACCTTCCCAGCGACCTGGTGCGCATGGAGGCCCTGAAGGGACTGTGGGTGTACGGCAACCGCTTTGAGGAGTTCCCCAAGGTTCTGCTGCGCATGGAGGGCCTGGAGGTGCTGGACCTGGACCGCAACAAGATCTCCAACTTCCCCAGCCTCCGGCGGCTCCCGACCCTGCAGCTCCTCTCCTACGACCACAACCCCGTGGAGGGCCCCCCCAGGGTGGGCGAGGAGGTGACGTTGGTGGGAGAAGGGGCGGCCGAGGCCATGCAGGAGCGGGAGGACAAGAAGGAGCGGCGGAGAAGGGCGGCGGAGGAGGCCGAGGAGCAGCTGGCGCTGGCGGAGGCGGAGGAGGAGGAGCGGGTCATCCACGGCATCCTCAAGAACAGCGGCGCCAGCCCCGGGCGCATCGCACACGAGGGGGCCGCCGACGGAGACGCTCCTCCGGACGGAGAGGAGGTGCAGGAGGAGGGGGCGGAGGAGGATGAGGGGAGCCCGGACCGAGGGGGCATGGAGTACGACAGCGCCGGGCTGGAGTACGACGAGGAGGGGGTGGAGTACGAGACGGAGGAGCTGATCTGCGAGGCCGAGGGTCTGGAGTACGAGGGGGAGGCGCTGGAGTACGAGAGCGGGCGGATGGACTACGAGTACGAGGAGGAAGTGGACAGGACGGCCACACAAAATGGAGGACGCTAGGAGAGCTGGTGGCCCAGGTGATGGGGAGCCATGGAGTAACGATGACAATACTTTTTTGAGGCAAAAGAGTTGCAATGGAATTGTAGTTAAAAGCTTTTTAGTGTTGTGAATCGGATCGGTGCTGCTAATGTGTAACTTATTAACTGACCTGTGAAAATGAGTGAACTGGACATTATGAAATATTTGGACTGAAAGCACTTTCGACATCTCAATCATTTGCTAATTGACAAGTCAGCATAAGACTCAGGGGATGGTTTTATGCGTGCTCTTATGAGTAACTGTGTGTTTGTGGATGCATATTTTTCATTGGTCTCTTCAAGAAAAGGATATAATTTACAAACCAACTGATACAATGTGATGGGTTTTTTCTATTCTACTGAGTGTGGAAAAATATACATTTCTTATTAAATATTTATTGAGTTCACCAAGTCAGTGTCAACTTTATTATAATAATACTATTATAATAATACTGCTAATTACTGTATCGGGGCCCACAATAGCTCAGGCAGGATTAATGGTAGTTCTACACATGTTGACCATGTTTATAAATGACCATATATTGGAACATGAATTTGCAAAATATTTATGACACACTAAACAGCCCCCAAGGCCTTGTCAGTGTTGTGTATGCAGACATGGGGCGTGCAGTGCCAAGAAGGACAGAGCAAAGAGAGTGGGGGGATGGAGAGAGGAAGATTATTAGAGGAGCAGCCAAGGAACCTCACCATAAAAAGGCATGTGTAGGCCTAACTCCTTAGAGCCCTTGTTAGAGCATCCAAAATCAAAAGCAGCCATTCTGAGGACCTAATCAATGAGGAATGGAATGCAGCTCGTTAGGTTTATCACAGCGTCATCACACTATGCAAGAGGGCTCGACAATCCCTATCTTTGACTCTCATTCAGGATCTGGAAGACCTTCCTTCTCCACTAATTATACCTTCACTTTTTCAAACGTAGCGCGTGCCAAACTCAGGACGGTGTCCAGCGTTCACAACTCTTATCGTCTTTCTATCCACGTATCTTTTTTCTCACATCTCATAGGCCGACTGAAATATTTATTGTACAGTTGAAATATTTATGGGTGTATCGTGTGGCAGAGTATCAGATCCTGTTGCCTTGTGTTTCGGCTGGCCAACCAATGCACCCCCCCCCCCCCCCCCCAGACGGGCCACGACGCAAAGCTCCTTATGTCATTTGCACTTGGTAATGATAAATACTTAATGAGTATTCCTCCTAAAAAGTATTGTTTCCATACTACTCCTTTCCAAAGGGGATATTTCAGGAATTATACATGGATTAAACTGCTTTCAATATTTATTTCCAGCATTATCGCTACACACAATAATTAAACGCAGACAGCAAGTCATCCTAGGAATGGACACCTGTGTGTGTGTGTGTTTATGTAGCTATTCCTGTACATCGTGTATAGTAAATTGTCCAGTGCTTTTACGAGAAGGTGTGTTCCATTGTAAATATGTGACACGGCGCCTGAGACTACTGGAAGATGGTTCTCCTCAGGGCCCACCACCCCCACCCCTTGTGTTCTGCCGCCACGACTCGGTAGTTAAACAGAGTGACAAATAACAGACATACATGGGAACGTTCATAGTTTAGCGGTAATTATTTTTGCGGTGCGTTTACACTCCCCGTTTCATTCCCTGTAGGTCAGCGCAGTGCCTTTACTGTAACAGGGATCCGTCAGCAGCTTGTTCACGGCTGCCTCCCTCTCTCTCCTGGCTGTCTGCATACCTCGCTTTACCCGTAACTTTATCACGAGCGACCATTTTAATATTGAGACAGACACACTGAATATTAAATCAGAGGACTCGATGGCTGAAGAGAACAGAATGTGTTGTTTATTGTGTTTATTCAAATGAGGTTTTTTTAAAAGTCTTTTTCATTCTTATCCTATAATAAGATAGATAGAGCCAGCGTTAAGGGTTACAGCACACACATTTGTTAGTTCACAGGGAATAAGTCTACATTGCGTGTCTCCAAAGGTGTTACAAAACACTTTTGGAGAACTTCTCAAGCGACTGGTTGTCCAGCTGCCCATCAGACTGGGGCCTCTATCCACTGAGGTCCCACCTGGTGAGGAGGACAGAGTTGAAGCAGGTGGTAGTGGAAGAGGGGGGGGGGTTGGTTGGTGCAGCTGAATGAGGGCGTGTGTTTACCTGTCCATGTCTCCCCCGGCGTAGCCGATGCCCCCAATGAACACCCTCCCTGGTAGGGCCAGGCCTGAGACCTGTGATCATAGGATCACAAAACCTGGAGACAGGGAGAGGAAGTTTAGTCGCACTACAGGTGAGTCAGTGAGCTGAGAAAGGCAAGGACTTCCAGAGATTTAATATCATTTCATGAAATTCAATTACAAGATGCAAAAGGGACTTACTTGCTCCAGTAGTGGGTGGTGAAGTGTGAGCGATCTAGCGGCCTTTTCATGATGTCTTGGTTTACAGGGTTATTTAGGACAAACCCAGACGACTCCTGTAAACCCAAAACAGTCCATTAACAAATCTCAGCAACTGTGTATTTTCATCATCCTATTTATCAGTAAACAAATCCAACTCAACCATTCCGGGGAAATCAAATTGAGACATGACATTTAGAAATGTTCACAAAAATTATGCCTTCATAAATTCAATAATCGCTAACCACGTTAATGCTAACCTTTTTCCCAATGACCCACTTGGTGGGCGTGTTCTTCCTGCCCTGGGACCCTGGCAGGTGGGGGGCGCTCTAACGCAACAGAGGAGGTCATATTGATGTTTTCACGGTGAGGTCATTGTGTTTTGCTCATCGGCAACATGACCCAGCAAAGGGCTACTTACGCGGTCTGCCGGGCGGGCCTTGGTGTCCCGGGTGAATCCTGTTTCACGAGAAGCACTGCCCGGCAGACTTCGCAATACTTCAGTGCCCTTGTGCAAGAGAGACTCGCAGGTAATTACAGTGTACTGCACGACAGTATAGAATACAACAGGACGTCCCTTTGAAAGCCATGGATAAAGGTCACTTTGGAGATAAAGATTGTAAACCTGCAGGAATCGAATTGGCATGTAATCGGTTCTCATCATCGACGTTCCCGTCCGCCGGCGTTGACCCTGTCAAATAAACCAAGGAGACAAATTCTTAAAGGATATCTCCTACCTAAGTAATACATATATACGAAATCATATCTATTTGTTTGTGTCAACCCCCCACATACCAAGGTTAAACTTGAATAAAAGATTGGATAAATAATGATGAATGATGATCATCATGATGATTCATTCAATCTTACAGATAATAACTTAAACAGAAGATGCACCGAACCATGTCGGCTGTTTTAGTTTGAGATGTGTTCAGCTCAAGGTCTTCTTCCTTGGTGAAGCCAGTCTGGCCCCCGTGTCCAGCTCTGACATGCCCCTGGGGGACTAGAGCAAAACGCAACGTTTCAAATGTCAAGTGTCGTCCGTGGAACATAACGCAAGACTCATCATCATTACTAGTGAGTGATTTAGTATTTTTAGCTGTTTATACTTGAGGGTGACTTTAGAAACATGTCATTTAGGCAGCGTTTTGTTCGTTACGCATCATTGGCTTATCGTTATGGTTAATTGACGATTCTGCAATGTCAAATAATATAGGCCTAATCGATAATCTGCTTAATGTAGTTTTATATTTTGTTTAGTATTTGTATACGTATTCAAGCACATTTCATTCGCTCAATGCAAGTGCACTGGAGCTGAAACTGCATTGTTTCATACTCAAAACAGGGTAAATGGATATTGGTTTATCTTAATCCAAATCTGTTTACAATAAGTGTGTAGACATGGGGGAATGAACCCAGGACCTAAAGGCTGCAAATGAACCCCCCCTTGCCACTACACATCCTGCACCACCAAAACATACCATTTCCCCCTGGCTGATGAGCCGTGTAGCATCTGCTGTACTCCGTCTGGAGGCTCATGCTCTAAAATAAAGATAAAACGAGGTTTAAAAAATGTCTCTCTTCTCCTCATGTTACACTAAATCAATTATACCTTGCACAAGCAACTATTTTGGGTGTGCGGTGATAGGGGGTGATTGTGATGAATGCCCACCTCTGTTTTGGACAACGTTGTCAGCTGCAGGTAGCCACTCTCTCTGTGCTTGTTGTGACATGCATTCACAAAGACCCCGACTCTGTTGGCGCCCACAAAGGGTTGGTAATGTTGCTCGATGTGAGATGTGAGACTATCCAATAATGGCACCCTGCAGAGTGAAGCGTTCCATCATCAGAGCCATTGGTAAAAATGTTCTGCCTTCATTTTATTTTTAGTGGACAGACATTAGTTTTTGGACTCAGCTCAGAAAAGCTAGAACTTTAATATCATTGCTTTCATGTATTATGGTCAGAAAACCAACAGGGCTTCACTGTTGTCAACTCAGTGGACGTTGAATCGAACCATTAATTTATTATTAATAAGCATTGCTTAGAAGCACCGGAATGAACACTGCATTGTGTTAAATGAAGAGCTTTAGATATTATCTAAAGCTCTTCATATAACACAATGCGGTGTTCATTTTTACAGGAAAAATAAGGAGATTGGATTAAGGTGATTTGGGTTTCATTTAGGTAAAAAAAAGTATCAGGAAGCAAGCCAGCCTGCAGCTGCCCAAACCAGCTACTCACCCAAGTGTATGGCTGTCAGAACTGGGCCTGAGGTTGCCAGTGTACTCTGTCCCCTGGCAGTGCCCCAAACAAGGGTAGAAATTCTCCCTGCCTGTGTGAAAAGCACAGAGGCTGAGGAATGACGCATCAAACGCATACCCGTCAAAAACAGTCTTGTCTGGTATTGGAAATACCATTATTCTCTGAAGAAAACAAAAACAACCTGAATAGTTTCTGCTCTCACCATAGGAGCTTCCATAGGAGGTACAGCGGTAGGCGGCTGGTGAGCTGCTCACTGTCAGTTGTCCGGGCGTGGTGGTGGTGTTGTTGTGTTGTGTTGAGGCGACATGAGGCCTGGCCATCGTGTCACGCCGCTGCGCTGTAGATCTGGTGGCGGTCGTAATGGAAACCTCTGCTGACAGCGGTGATGGATGGCCGACCCCGAGGGTTTGTGGGATGTGTGCTGTAACCACGATGCACAGACCAACGGCAGTGACACACATGAGATGTGGTTGGCTCGTAAGTTTCTAGTTTCTACTTTTTCGCCTGACATTCACCTCCAAATGTACATTTTTGTAAATGAGTATCAACGACGTGTACTCAAGTGATAATCACATTATTTATTAATGATTAAAGAGTGTTTGCCTTGCATCACATTATATAGGCTTACTTCATATTGGTTAGTTGAATGAAATGTAAACTCATGATGAAATCACACATTTGAACAAATGTTATCCCCTGTTCCAGAAAGTACCAAAACATTCATTTTAATAAATTGCTCTTTAGTGTTGAGTGAAGTCA
Source organism: Enchelyopus cimbrius (assembly GCA_027122795.1). Classification (NCBI taxonomy): domain Eukaryota; kingdom Metazoa; phylum Chordata; class Actinopteri; order Gadiformes; family Gaidropsaridae; genus Enchelyopus; species Enchelyopus cimbrius. Next base: position 13,617,484 of record JAOPJJ010000141.1, read on the forward strand.
CAAAGGACCGGGCATACCTGTCCTGGAGCCTCCAGGTAGTGACTCTTAACTCCTCCAGCTAACGAGTATCGGTTGCTAGGAGACGCAACCCACGGAACAAGTGCAGCATGGCGAAGCACTCGCTCGATCTTAACCGAAGACTGAAAGCTAAATGTACATTATATTCCCCTCCTTTGTTATATTCAGAACATCTGCATTGAAATTAGTCATTATGAATGAATTATATTATTACTCTCAACCCAACATGGACTATTATATTTCAAAACCAATCTTCACCTCGTTACCTTGCAAGTAATCTGTAAGAGCTGCTGTACTGCTAGCTTTCTTTCATGTTGATTACAAAGGCAACAACAGGCTAAACTGGGTCACTGAAATGTGAGGCTGGGAAACTTGACCACTGGATGGCACTATGGAGCCGCACTTCATACAATGTAAAACCACCATTCACCAGCAACTGCTAACTTCACATATTCACATTAAAATGTAGCTAAATAATATCTTTTATAGATTTTATTCATTTAAGGACTGTAGATAACATTTGTACCAGTAAGTATTCACACTACCAATACTGTCCAATAACACTGGGTAGGCTTAGATCAAAACTAAATATGAATGTATGTTGTTTATATTTAAGAAGTATCACTTTTCAACTTTTCAATACAATTTAAGAAGGAACCAAACATAAACATCAAGCATATTCCCAATCTGGCAGGCAGGGATCAGATGTTGTGCTATATTTCTGGTTTGGACCACAATGTCCACGTATACCATTGGAAAGGCCAATGAGTGGTTGCTAAGCTGCTATCACTCTGTGTCTGAACCAGAGCCTATGTTTGATTAAACACTGATCCTGCATCCGGAGGTCCAGGCCTCGACACGGTCAGGCCCGCAGATTCATTAGCACATGTTCCGGTAACTGTCTGTTTTCTGTAGAGAAAATATCAGGAGTGCAAGGAATGTTAAGCCAACATAGATAATTGTTTAATGGCCTCCTGCCCTGCTTGTATGTGCAATTACAACCCTATTTGTTAATCCATTTCATGCTTGAGAAAATAACGTTATATGTTGTGTCAAATCCATTCGAGATTAGGCCTGCAAATGTTTATCATATTTGTATATGCATTATATATAAACATGTGTGCATACGACTTAATGCACGTTCGTCGTCTCAGTCCCCTGGTTTCACTAACAGTTCCATTCCACACCTCCTGTCACATCCTGTTGTGCTCTGCCTTTTCTCTCTCTCTCTCCCCCGCTGTCTATCTCGCTCTATCACTTGAAGCCGCTCTCCACCGAGCTGCCGCCCCTGTTCAGAATCTTCTCTTTCATTTTTGTAGTCCTCTCCTTCTTGCCTGACATGTTGTAATGCCAGGCCTGTTCATTATCCTCTCTCGCCCAAAAATAACCGCGGTACGAAAAAGAAAAACAATTGTGTGGATCATTGAAACCGACTTTCATTTCCTGCGGTCTTTGTCTCAGTCACAATGGGCAGATGATTGATATATTCTCATTTTTTCTTACATTCATATAGTCCTTTGTACATCAGAGATGTGTGTGTGTGTGTGTGTGTGTGTGTGTGTGAGCTGCAAGCTGCAAGCTGCCTGGTTTGGTGTCCATTATTCCACAACAGAGGTTGGTCCATAAATTCCCATGTCGGCCGTGTACACTTTCTAATAACAACATGCCCCCCGGCAGGTTCCCCCCACACCCAAACCCAATAATGCCGCCACAGACGCTCCATTGCTGCCCCTGAATGATAACAGCTCGCCCTTCCAAAGCCAGTGCAGACATTCAAACCATTGTTTATTTTTTTCCCCTTTTTGTCGTCATTCATCATGTTTGGAAAGCGGGGGGGAAACTGCGGACAAAAATGGTGGGCGCACGGGTTCTAAAAATAGACGGAGGTGAGCATGCGACGGGGGTCTCCCGCGGAGAGATGCGCTTTTGGTTTTTTTCCGCCCTGCAAGCCGTCTGTTGGTAGTTCAGTGCAGGACAACACACCGGTCTCCTGTCTGCAGGAGCCTGGCCGCCATCCTGTCCCCCCTTCTGCAGGCCCGTCTGCCTGCTTCTCACCTCCGCTGTTCCGTCTTCCTCAGCTCCGGGTGAGCAAGAGACACAAAGCAGAATCTTGCAGTCTCTGTAGACTACAGCCTGTAGTCTACAGGTCTGTGGAAGACGAGGGGCCCACAGTTTAGCGCTAGCAGTGTCCATGTCTACCGTAGAATGAGCCGTGTGTGGTGTTAACCTCTGAAAGGGCCTCCCTTGTACGGCAGCAGATCTCTGGTGGACAACGTGCTCTGCTTCACTTACGTTCCTCACGACGTATCTCATTCCCTTCTCTCTCCTGTACTTAAGAGGCATATCCGGCACGGACGGCTCCTAATAAATTGCCTTGTCATCTTTTTCAATTTTGCCTTTCACTCAGCTTTCTGCGTAAATCCTGCGAAGAAGGAGAGCTCCCAACGGGGGCTGT
>JAOPJJ010000141.1:13669767-13680411 GCA_027122795.1 Enchelyopus cimbrius
CTATACTTTTTGTCAGCAGTGGAACTCTTATGCAACTGCTTTCATTGTCGTTATAAATAACACCTTTTATCATCCTTGTAATGATTTTGTAATACATATTCCTTCTGATCTCTGGGTTTGGCCTTGTATGGCTGCTCTTGAGCTATTCTGCAATATCTACATACCTGGGCCCGTTCCATCCCCAAGCACTGCAGTAGAAAAAGCGAATTAACTGGCGAGATTGAAATGGATGACTTTCATATAAGAGTCACAGGAGGAACACAACACATTCACCGAGGACCTGCTCCCTCTCCGTCTAACGCTGCCATCTAACAAGGAAACTATTTCTGCAATTTGTAAGTGTCTCTGCTTCCCATAAAAACCCATTTTGAATAATGAAGTACAATGATACATCAGTGGATGATTCAGAAACACAATGTTAAAATAGGCAATCCGATCCCGGTGATGCGTAATTGGCATGTACACTATTAGCATGGTCATTCCTGGGCCTAATCATGATGCAACACCACTGTGATTACGTATGACCAGAGAATGAAGTGTCACAGAGGACTGCTTCCATAATGATAAGAACAAAGAGGGGATGCCATTGAAACCATCAGGGAGACGGTCCTCGGTGAGGCTGTTAAGTGGTATGTTCCTTAATGGCACACTGTGTTCCGAGGTCTCCACCCAGTCGACCCAGAACTCTGCTCTGCTCTGTTGTGTGTTGTTTCGTGTCATCAGACATCCAAATCGTTTCTCCGGTCTCACACCGAGACAAATGGCTGCCACGCCACAAACCAGATGAGGTTCTTCTTGGGGCTTAGTTAGCGGGGACTTGAGAGCCTTTAAATATAATGGCTTTTTGGAGCTCTGGGACCAGAGAGCCATTGCTTAACGGTTGGGGCCCCAGGTAACCTTGACTTTATTGACTGTTGTCCACATGGTGACAGGTGATAGAGTGAACGGGAGACAGCCCCTTTGTGACAAGAAAAACCACTGGCAGACAAACAGCCTTGAGGCCAAGGAGTATTCACCTACAACATTCTCTTTTTTAATGTCGCTTTTTAATGCCAGAAAACGCATGGACACTCCTGATAAAATAGATATATTCTTGTTTGCATTTCCTCTCCTAAGTATTCCCTTTGGGATTCTAATTACTTAAGAGTCTCCAAAGGTCACCGTTCTGCAGTCCTTCATGTTCTTCCTAAAAGCAGTTATAGAGGTCCAGAAATGCCAATGCAATGATTTTTTGCCTCTCACTTAATAATAACTCACCTAGTGTTGCCTGTCATAGCACTACTGCTGGTGCACTCTACGTGCAATGTGAAAATTATGCTTTGCTCTTTCAGGTAGCAATGTACTCTCTTGCCCAACCTTGGGGTAATATTCACCTTCAGTTGTTATCATTGCCACATATGGACGGACATCAAGATGTGTCTAAACATCCAATACACCTAAAGACAAATGCTCTTCTTCTTTATACTGTTTCAATAAAATTACACATGTGTGTTGGATCACGCAGGCTTCGCAGATCACAAGACACAAGAGAGGCGGAGGAGGACGGAAGGAGAGCAGAGGAACTGCAGAAGACGAGGAGGAGAAGAAGGATGTGGAGGAGGAGGAGATGCAGGAATTGGGAGTGAAGGAACCCGGAGTCAACTGTAACGCTACAGAGGAGCGATTTGTAATGCTTGTGCATATGCATAGAGGCCCTCGTTCCCCATCTGCCCACATCATCATCATCATCATCATCATCATCATCATCATCCTCCTCCCAGCACTGGTGACTTCAACCAAGATAAAGATGTCTCGGAAGCTCTCCACGTATTACGTGGGCAGCATCACAAAATCGAATCCAATCCAAATCATACTCCATCGGAGTTGTTTAAGGAAATGTGGTGGACATATGTTTGCATGCGGGTTTGAGAGCCGGCACGGAGTGCCTTTGTGCTTGACACTATTCCAAGTATCAATATACTTTTAACATTAAAATAATGTCCAGGAACAGAAATGTGAAGAAAAAAAAACAATTTCATCCGCTCCCAAATTTAACTATTATTGAGGATGTAATTAAAATATTGGCAGGACAGTGCAAGTTTAATTGAACAGCCGCCTAACTGACAATGAGAAATAGTTCAATGGTATACTAATCCCCTCATGTGAGAGCATGACACAAATCTCATCAGGTAGATTGCTGTACAGCAGGCCGATCTTCACATCTTAACACAATTACTCCCAACCTATTTCCCAAAACATACTTGGTGGTCATGTATATCTGACGGAGACAGAGAGATGCAATGAGACGTCCATGAGTGCCAGACTGACTCCACTTGTCAGATCTGAATGAAATTAGATTCAGGACTACCTGAAGGCCTTAAATCTGCCTACTTCATTCAATTAGGGTGTCCTTGTAAACATGACTTTATTACCTGTCTTGACAGGCCAGGCAGTGAAACCCTGGGGTGCTGTTAACCCTTCCTCTTGCCTACGGATTTTGTAGAGACTGGGCCAAAATCTATCTCTATGCAAGTCTAAAACAACAACATACAATAAAAGACAGGCCAACAGTTTGTGCATTTACTGTGCCTTCTTATGCGAATCTCTGTGTTGTTTTTTCTCCATTTTGTTGTTCATCTGTTGTTCGATTTTACTCTCTATACGTGTGTGTGTGTGTGTGCTTGCGTGTGCGTGCGTGCGTAGGTGCGCGCTCCCTGGAGCTGAAGCCTGGTATTGACTCGCTCGTAACTTTCCGATGTCGCTGTTGTGGTGACTGATCACTCTGCCTTGACTGTAATCACAACCTTCCAACTGCCTGGGTGTTTGGCCGGGTGGGGAAGGGGAGAGCCGTGCCAGTGGATCTGTGTGACAGGCCTACGCGCAGAGGGTGGGCGCCCTTGGAGGCGCGGTGTTAGCAAACGACATATTAGGCATAGAAAGGGTTACTCTGTGGCAAGGAACAAAAATTGGATAGGTCTTGCTTGTCTCCATCGGTACAAATTGCATTCAATATGTACTTTCCGTAGACATGGCGGTGGAGTAGAGTAACTGCTGCATCACTTGTGGCCTGTCTGACTGGTTTTATCGGATGGAGCCGGAGCAACCCCACCTCACCTCCTGTGACCTTTTGCATCAGTAGAGGTCATCGTATTACTTGTCAACGGTCAAGCCTAATCCTCCTTTACTGTGTGCAGAGTAAAGGCCGCGAGGGACCTGGCTATCTACAGGCTCAGTGTCAGCTGAGTATTCAGATCCCTCCCCCAATCTCTCTCCCTCTGCCTCTCTGGCTACAGCACAACACCCTCCACCGATAGATAGTCGATATTTTAAGATGTCAAGGTCATGGGGAGGACACACAAGCACATGACAACAATGCTGTAAATCTGTGAAGCAATCTATGTTCCAATTAAGAGAGGGTAAAAGATCTCTACTGCTGCGCAAACAAAAAACATTTGAGCAGGTATATATAACATGTTGAATTTGTTTTTTTAATAACTCGGTAGCTAAACAGAGTTTGGCTGAATATTGATCCGGCCATGAGCCCTGCTGTCAGTTGCTCGAGTAACTGTGAATGTTTAGCTTGTACAACAGTCAACAGTTTAAAGCTGGTTAGCACCCAGCAGCTTGCGATGTATTGCTGGTGCTGTGCAGCTGCTTGCCCAAGGCAGAAGACAGTGAAGGACTCGAGGGAAATACAGTTTCCCTGTGCCTCCCATGACATACACTTCTGCAGGATGCAGTTATTTCCTCCACATTAACTCAATTAGACAGCACCTGATGACATATTGAGCTTGGCTACATATTGCAACGACTGTTTTCCAGCTACACAGTGCAATATAATGCACAGAGGAGTCGCGGTCTGTAACCGGACCGGCCTTTGCCGGGTGGGCTGCCGGTGTAACAGCATTGTGCGGGTGGTCACTGTTTATCATGTCAGCGCACTAAGGTGGCAATATTATATCTAGGGAAGCAGAACAAGAGTGGCACCCCCCACCACTGCCATTAGGGAGAGTGACACACATCTCACACTCACTTGACTTCCCACCCTGACCTCTAGACAAGAATGTCATTTGGAGATCCGCTGAGGATATATAACCATCGGACCAGCTCCGAGGAGAGCGTGAGGTGTATGGGCATCTCACCAGTGGAGAGACACTATAAGTCCACACACACACACACAGACACACACACACACAGAGGAACGATCCATAACAACCCAATATGTCTCGCTGACACGGTAATTAAAGTATTTAAACACCGACTGCTACAATCTCAAAGGGTAAAGGACAGAGGATGGTGCATTATCTTTTCGTGATTTTGTATTTTATGTTAGCCTGTGGTTTTGGCACACACATCCCCACCTGACTAGGACACAAGCAGCAGCCTGCAGTACCGTGGAGCCATCCTGCGCACACGCATGAGCGATCCACTGCCTCTGGGACCCTCTAGTCACCATGTGATGTGCTAAAGGGCCGAGGGAACAACAGGTTCTGTGGCCGGTTGGGAGCATCTGTTAAATCAAAAGGAGGACATACAGGGCAGCAGGGCCTGATGATTTGTATGCATCATGACCTTTCAGCCTACTCACAGGGCTCCCTTCAACACGCACAGCTTTTTGTGAGCTGTTTTAAAACAAAAGGCTTCTGGCTGGTTTGGCTTTGTGAATGGAACACACGTCGCATTGCTCTTTGGGATGAGTGCAGTTTGCTACTGCTAGTGGATGTATATGCGGGGCTATTATAAGCGTGGCGTGGCTAATAAACCAACAACTCAGTCAAAACTGATGCCCAAATAAATGGGTCGAGCATGTCGGTGGATAATGGCTGTGAGTAGCAATATTGTGACCCAACACACCACTTACCACTAACACCACAACAGTCAGCAGCCATTCACAGGTTAATTGGATGATTGGGCCCCATCTTTGAACTAGTATTATCTAATAGGGATGTGTAAAGTGGCTAAGAGCTGTTATTTTATTCACTAATCGCTGATATACAGCGCAAATGGATAGTGCAGGCTGGTGCCTCCAAGAGAAAGCACGGGGAGAGAGAGAGAGAGAGAGAGGACAGAGAGAGACAGACACACATAGAGGACAGAAAGAGAGGAAAAGAGATTGGTGGGGGAGGGGTAAATATGTAAGTGTGTGTGTGTGTGTGTGTGTTAGTGGGGGTGGGTGTGTGTGTCTATTTGTATAATTGTAGCATGCATAGCGAGTGGATGCAGGCTGATTCACCAGACTGCTACGGATGGTGCAAGCGTAGGCTGAGAGTTGTGTCAAATGGGACACAAAGAGGAAGAGAAGGAGGATTGGAATGGGGGGTTTGTGATGGGAGAGGTGCACAAAGTGTACCGCGCACCTCCTCCAACCCTACTCATATCCTTTTAACCCTTTGCCTGCACACAACGCCTACCCCTTTCAACAATGTTTCCGGATCATCTGGTCGGGCGGATGGAGTAGCAGTGCTCAATATATATATATATAGAGAGAGTATACGTTCTTAAGACTCCATAAGAGTTTGCCTGAGTGTGTGTGTGCACGTGAGTGAAATGGATTGGGGGCAGTACTTAGGTAAAGCATCCAGTGTCGTATTCCACCATCCGACTGTGTGAATGAGTGTACGTACCGTAGCTCCAAAAGCAGTGGCTAAAAATAGAGCCAGAGTGGACCAGCAGATACACTTGTCCGTAGAGTACCAGGCCAGGATACCCTTCCCTCCAGGCCTGTTAGGGCAGTTAGGGCATGGCCACATGCTGGTCTGGCCTGGGGAGCAGCCGCGGGGGAAATTGAACCCACGGCTGACTGCCTGGCTGGCTGCATACATGCCACCATACTACCAGACTGTGGCTGGGAATATTTAGTCAAGGGCTAGGACTTGTCATAGTGTGTCATAGACATAGGCACACGGTACATAATTGCCAAAGGTGCCAAAATATGGTAACAAATGTGGCCATATGAAAAATGCTTTATTTAGGTGTAAGCTATTACCCCATCAGGGACATCAGTACATTTAGCATTAGCTAGTCCACACTGGCAGAACTAAATGTAGCAATCCCATAATTACATTATCAGGGCCCACCTGTGTTTGCGTTGCTGTGGTACTTCTGCAGCAAAATGGCCCAGGATCAGCAATGAATCAACTCATTTTCCACTGTGGGCCAGAGAGTGAATGCAGCCAGGCTTGAATTCAGACCAGATCTCATCAGTCAAAGGACTAATCATGTGATTCCCTTAACATGATTAAATCAACGCTAACTCGGGAATTAGTAAATGCAAATGTGGTTTATATGTATTTATATGACATTAATATTCATATGTTTGTGTTTCCATTACAGTCTTAACAAGCCCTACTTGACCTTTAAGTTGATAATGGCTCAGTAAAACCCATCGGGTTGTCTTTTTCACTGTGTGAGAGACGGTGTGTGACATGGACACAGCTGGCCTATTTTGTGTGTGATCTCCCCTTGCTATACCTCACATCCGCTGCGTCACGCCCTTCATCCATGTGAGCCACTCATTGTGGTCTGCATCACACAGCACTCGTCACCAGTATTGTCCGATCCCAGGTACTGGGACCTGAGATCATGATCTATGATAGGGGGCATCACTGTGTTCATCATCCAAGCTGCCCATGCAATCTGGAGCAGAGTATGTCAGTATGGGAAAGGTATCACACCCAGGGCTACTTTAGCATGTTAGTAGTCAGTGTGAACAACACATAGGGATCGGGCTATCGAGCGCACTCACACACACACAAACACACACACACAAACACACACACACTGATACATATGTAGGCGCACATGTGGACACACACACAAACACACGCACACAAAATTTCAAACATGTTCAATCTACCTCTTTTCTTTCTTACTATTTACTCTTCAGAGCTGAAGTAAAAATGATATTACATTTCATTGTTAAAAGCAAGGCCAACAACAACCACCTTTGTTCAATAAACCTGAACTGTGACAACAAAATATTTTCTACCAACAGCCGACTACATTGTATTACCGTAGTATTTCAGAGCAGTTAAAGACATCAAGCAAATGTGGATCAAGCAACCTTCCGGGGTTTTTGACAGCATGCATGCATGTGTGTTGATGTGTGGGTGGGTGGCTTAGGAGGGTGGGGGGGGTGAAGGGGGACGGGGTCCTAATGGATAACATTCCTTGTACAATGCTAATTGCACTCACACTCAGAAAGTAAATACATTTAATATGCAAGCGACCCATCAGAGAACCCCCATAGGCACAGGAGTGTAAACGTGGCAGTATCTCACACGGATCAACTCGGGGCCGTGTCATAAGGGAACCATGGTGCGAGTTGATGTTTTATCCATGAATCATTTTTCCAAGGCATGTCTGCCATCGATGGCGTCGGGGTGCAAGGGCCTGTATGAGCAGTGCTTAATGAGATTTGCCTGGCTCTGTGGAGAATGCTAGTCCTAAGGAGCCAGGAGCCATGTGCCTGTCAATCTTCAACTGTGTCTGATGTGCAGTCGCCCCAGCCATGGCTTCTACTCTGTTGGTGCATGTGTGCGCTAGAGCCCTTGTATGTGTGTGTGTGTGTGTGTGCTCGTGCGCGTGTGTATGCCATCATCAACTATGCGCTGTGACGAGCTAAAGATAACCACAATCCTCAGGACAATTCTAATGGAACACGTTCTCTTAATTCAGGGGTGCTTTCTCACACTTCGTTCATCTCTCTGTCCACCATTTTAACTCCTGCATAAATGTGACAGCCACTACTGAGACAGGCATTATAACAGAGATAAGCATTATAACAGAGATGGGCGTTAAGCCTTCCGATTGTAAGGTTCTTAAGCTTTTGATCAGTTCTCTTCCACCCCTGCACTCTCCTTCCAATGCTCTGTAAGAAGAAAAGCGTTAAAATGACACTGAGGAAAATATCCCAAGAAAAAAAATGGGATTGGAATAAATGGATTGGATCCTACAGCAGCACAGCAACTCTGTCAACAAATCATTTATCATATTGTCATATTTTTTTGGGCCGCCTGTTGGTAATGTTATTTCAATTGCCAGATGAATCACTAGATGGCAGGTTCTGTGTCTTGCTTTGTGTTTTTGTCCACAAACAAAGATCCTGTCCATAGTACTTATATTCTAGGTGCGCACATGGAACAACAGGGTTAGCGTGTTTGGTCATGGCAGACCAACGTCCATAACATTCGCTGTCTCATCTTTCTTAGCGGCTGGTGGTTTTCTTTGCTTAAGTTCTGATGAATTGTTATTCACATCATCACTTGACCCCTGACATTTACAACTGAGGTCAAAGGAGAGAGGTTATGACAGGACAGAGGAAGTCATTGTCCTTTACATTCAACTGTGACCTCAGCCTATCATAAGCTTTAGGTATCAGAAGGCACCCTAAGAATACCAACAGAAACCAATATCACGACACGGGTCAGCATTACTTAATGCACCATAAATCAACGAAAGATGCATACCCCATAGCTGCTCATTTAACTAAGCCTCAGCAACTGATAAAAGAGAGAGGATACAATGGAGAAGTAGAGCGAGAGAGAGAGAGAGAGAGAGAGAGAGAGACAGAGACAGAGACAGAGAGAGAGACCTGGCACCAGTACATGTCATATATGGGGAGAGGCACAAAAAACGGCACGTTTCTGTTGTGGAGCCCAGACCAATCACACATGGAGTGGATGGAGGAGCCGGCTGAATCTGGTGGGTCTCAGCTCCAATGAGTCCAGGGCTAAGCTCCCTCGGCTCACTGCTACGAATGCACAATTGCCCGGGATCCAATTCACAGTGCTCTCCCAGCTGCACCGAGTCACACCGCTTCCAAGGCAAACATCAGACGATAGGCCTGCGAGCCCCGCTAGTGAAAAAGCTAGCTAGGGTTCAAGAGGGGCAACAAAAACAGCAGTCTAGATTGTTCTGCTGATGGAAAGGAAGGGAAACCAGAAGAGAGAGAAGGCCTCTCTGCATGAGTGGCACTAGCTTTCAAAGTGGTCTGATAAGGTCTTTTTCTCACTTTAACTGTATTAGAGTCCCCTCTCTTCCCAATAGTTAATAATTCAATAGTTTCGAGAAGACTATTTCACTTGATATTTCGGTTACAGCTACAAAACATGTACTTATTTTCTCTGCATTAATAATTCAAGTGTCGTGTGATAAAAGGTGCCGTTGCCTCTATTTTTGACGCATCATTTATACGTGTCGTGATGTTTATATTCCCATTCCGTGGTAGTTGCCCTGGCACCTTTCTGTCAGCTAGCCTATCTGACAGTGAATCCCATTGTACCGTAGTTTGCTTGTTTGCTACCAAACCCCTGTTCACTTACAAGTACCCAGTCAGGTGAATCCATGTTTGTTTGAAGATGCCTGAGTGCAATTCTGCCCACATCATCTGTTCTTCCATCTTAACCTCATTACTTCTTCTTCTCTGTCTGCTCCTCCTTCAGGGATGCGAGACTACCGGAATATTAATGACATTGGCCAACGGTGTCGAAGTTAAACACCCAATTTAGGTATATTTTAATTCAGTGAGGCAAACTGAATTTAAAAAAAAGGCTATCTCCGCGTCACGATCAGCTTGGCAGTGACGGGTGTGAACCCCTCTGCCGTCTGTTCCTGTGTGTCTGTCTAATCTCTCCCAGAATACCCAAAACCAGGACTTCACTCTCCTCACACCTGTCTTGCTTCATTTCTCTTTCACGTTTACTTGTTTTTCCCCTCCTCCTGGATAACAGAAATGCCGGATGACTTGGTGGCTCTGCTCACTAACATGTGAACCACACAGTACAGAGGTTCTCAAATGGAGGGACGCGTACCACTATGGGTACTTGCAGTGGGTAAGTATTGCAGTTGTGGTACTTTCAAAGAAAATGTATCTGAATACTAACTGACACGTGTTGTCAATTTTTCTTTTTAAACATTATTTATACATTATTTATCATATTTTTGGGTGGTGAGGGAGAATTTAGTACACCTTGAGAACCACTGATATATATGCCTGGCTAGAATCCAGGTTTGATGCCGACCTGCTGTCCAATGCCACATGTCATGCCCTCTCTCAGCCCACTTTACTGTCGCTCTTCCCTCTGCTGTCAAAAAAGGTATGCAAAGAATCAAGAGAAAAATAAGATTGATATAAATAGAATGCTATAATGGTGAGAGGGCAATGCATCGATGCACTGAGCCGCCACCTCGGCCAGGTTTAACCTCATACTGTCAGGGGATCTGTTCACCGGCTCAGGGATACCTGCTACAGCACGGCAGGTGACAAGGCCCAGAGATGGTAGCTATGGCCACGCTACAGTGGGCGGGTTTAATCCGGCAGGGAGTAACTGTTAGCTGCTCTACCTGCTCCGCTAGCGCCGGCTAGATAATGAACGGCCGTGGAAGCGAAATGTCCCCCGATCCTCGCACTGCTGCCGGCATTCACTGAAGCAAGGCAGTAAAGTGGATGTGGCACCGGCTTGGGAAAGGAGCAGGAGGAGGAAAAGGGAGAAAGGCACGCATAAGAAATGCACAGACAGCCAAGCGGAGGATATGGCATAAATATACCCCGATCTGTCAGTCTCCCGACCTTGCCAGGTATTGCTACATAGTCTGGCTCACACAAAATCACAGATTAAGAGACAGCTATACACTCACCAACAAACACACACACACACACACACA
>JAOPJJ010000141.1:13680511-13692610 GCA_027122795.1 Enchelyopus cimbrius
AGAAAAATTCAAGAAACCTGTTAACAGTTGTACATTTTGTACTATTTCACATGCATGACATATTGTCTCGATGAACAGTAAGCTGTTTAACGATGCCACGAAAGTTTGACATATAAAAGTAAGATGAGCGTTTAGAATCGTTTATCTTTCCTATGCTTTAGATTGAATTGTATGTTTCAGGTAGGTGTTTTTTGTTAATGTGGCATTTCAATCTGATGTTTGACGTATGGTATTTGGTGGCTACAAAAGTAAAATTCTTACATGGATTACTGTGTCATTGAAATTCTCCATTATTTAAAACATCAATATCCTATGAGTAAATAAAGAGGACTACAATCTTCAAAGATCCAGGATCTGGGCATTAACCTTAGCTGACCGCCCAGTGGATGAACTATGGTACACATGTGAAGCAGTAATCATGTGTTATCAGTATCCAGCACACACCACTGTTTTGGGTAGAAGATAGTATCCCACAGCGCCACAGCCAGACAAAATCTATCCCATCTGCACAATTTGCTCTAAATACAAACACAAACGTAAGCACTCCAACTAATCTATCCTGTGATGTACATACAGGGCTGTTATGTTCAACGAAGCGCTAGTGGCTCTTCATGATCAAGTGTTGTGGATCAACATTGTCGTGAAAATACTATAATTACAATGATAATTTTCAATTGCATATCCTAAACTCCTGCTGCTTCTAACCAATCAGGTAGGCTATCTTGGGACATATTTTGAGATGTAGCATGCAATTTTTACAAAAGTTGGCTACTGCTAGCGTAAGGCTATCCTAAGTGTTTATTATATTATATTATATTATATTGCTAGAATAAGAAGATCAGAGTCAAAATATAGTAATGAAGACAAGACCGTCAATGTGAAAATTCTCCAAAGAGATTCTAGTATGTATGAATTCAAGTTTGTTAACAACTGAAATATGGCCCAGGTGTTTCAGCAAAAATACCGACCAATTCAAAGCACTTCCAAGCAATTTCCTATCTGCCATGGCTCATTGACGGGACAACATTTTCAAAGTGTTGTCTCAAAGCCCTTGGCGGCCGGACGACAAGCAAGAGGACTATTAACATGCTCCATTATCCCCATTAACAGCTCAGAATCATTATTGGATCAATACATCGAACCGTGTACGAGAAGAAGGTTCACGTGCTATTACAAAGCATAGAACGCGGGGGCTAGATGTATACAGCGTAGTACAGGTGACGGTATAGACCTGTTCGACAAATGCACAGAAGTGCTTTATTAACATCATCAAGCATGTAACGTGACACATGAACCCATAAACATGCAGAGGAGAAGAGAATATATTATGACACTGGAGGACACCATTGATCCACACCAAGAGCTGGAAGGTTACGTAACAACGCTCCTCATCATCATACACAGCATGCATTACCCAATCGTAGAAGCACACACACGTTCACTACGGAATGGTCACATGCATACGGAATGGTCACATGCATGTTCCCAAACATACGTGTCCAGGGCATTGAGTGAATTTGCAAAGTTTCAAACAATTTGTGCTAAATAAAAAAATTACAAAGTGATCACGACAACAGAGAACTGCGAGTATGTAAAATGCAGCCATCTTATGGTGCTTGTCAATGTCCCTGCATTATTCTACCATGTCTTCTACCCTTTGGGGATAAATACATTATTCTATCTATACATCTCTGTATGTGACAGGCTCACATCCAAGCCCATTTTCTGCCATCTAGCCTTCTTCCTTTTACCCCTCCCTATTGCTCTCCCCCTTTTTTGCTCTCCATCCCTCCTCCTCATGCGCATACACACACAGACACGTGCACAGACACAAACACACACATACACAACCACACATACAGTAGAAGCACAGACACACAATAAACAATCACACAGGGCCTCCTCTCCTCTGCGTGACCTTCACAAGCTAGCACTCCAGGGCTCTGCTTCTGCTTTGCTCCTCCCGCTCTCTATCTCCCTCTCTCCATCTTTTCACACTTCCTTCTACCAGTCGTCTGTTGCCCTGCCTCTTCAATACCTCCCACCCCAGCTGTTCCACAACGGTGCAGACCGTTTCCACTTGCGGACCAGACATGGATGAGGGGAACAGCCGGTGAAGATAGACGAAAACACAAACACACAAATGGAGGGACCTCCCTCTCTCCCTCTCTCCCTCCCTCCCTCCCTCTCCCGGACACCGATCCAGAGCCCAGAGGCGGTGCATCGGTCAAAAATAACTATCAACAAAACTAGGGTAGGAAGAAAAAACAACATTTAATCATACTGTAAGCCAAAAGATTGCATGAGCTAAGGGAATTCATAATTGAGATAGTAGGTATTGAATAATTAGTAACCTTGTGCTGAGGGTAATACAGTGGATGTACTGTACGTGTCATTACTCAAGCTATTTTAGATGAGCCCTGATGTGACGGCCTATTTAAAATTCATGACGCAGAATTATTGTTTGAAAGCGATATGTAGCGTTAAGCAACAAAGCATGGCAGGAAAATACCATCATAAAAACCCTGAGGGGTGCAGAATGTACATTTCAACAAACGCATGATATTAATCATACCAAATGTGAGTTATCTGCAGGGATGCATGCAGGTTAGTCACATGTCATAAATATTGGCCATGCATGTTATGAGAAAAATATAATCTACAAAGGGGTACGCAGTTCCCTTGACCATATCGAAACATCCCACACATGCCTTCTTCCCCTGAAGCACTCGATTCAAACCACGAAAAGAGAAGTTGAGAGCTTGTGAGTTGTTTCAATGCAACTTGTTGATGCAACACCGTGTCCCATTTGTGTAAGATGTTCAACATGCACCCATGTGATCGAGGTGTGTGGAAGGGGTGCGCTGAGCCTTGGGATAGGGGGGATGTAAAATGGATGAGAATAAGGCTGTTTCTGCTATGCTCTCTTTCAGCGGCAGTCAGGAGATTTGCAGGCCATGATAACTCAATCAAGGTCAACCACAGTGCTGCATTTTAACATGACCAGGAGGGGCTAAAGCTCTCACTGCTTTACACATCAGTAACTGCTTCTCATTTTTCTATTGTAACCATTTCACTATTGCCAAAAGATTGACTATTTTGGGTTACCACTCAATGGGTGAATTTAGATAGAGATTTTGACAAGATAAATGTAATGCACAATTTATTTTTTAATTAGGTGATTCAATTAATAGGTCAGGTTAAAAGGTCTTTATAACCATAGTCAAATAAATACTGACGTGACAATAAAGATAATATCCATAAATCATCAACCCTATGTGTAAATTGTTGTTTACCATATGATTAAGAGCTTTTTTCTGCTTTCTCACAGTTAACATGGTTGATGATTCAATGAGTGATTAGGCTTTGTGTTATGGCTTACCATATGGAACGGCTCCATGTCTCAATGGAAAAGTGAAAGAGCAGGTCGAATCTTGGTTTAGTTGCAGGTGTTCTCACAAAAGCATCTAATTGCCTTCATTGCTGTATTATAGTCTCATCCTCTGACTCCTTGAGATTTCCCCCACGGCTTGGTTCACAACAGTAATACGTAACATAAATTGAAGCAGTTATCCAATTGGATATCCATTGAGAAGCTAAATAAGTGTAAGTGTGCACAAAGAAGAGACGTCTTTAAAATGTCAACCACAGCCTGGGAAGGCACACTCCACAATTAATCACTTCTTGTACCATTTTTCTTATAGCGAGACCTCTTTTTACATCCTGTGCAATGTATTTAACCTAGGCCTGTGTGTTCTCCCATTACTGTAAAATGAAAAAACAAATGATCATCTTTATGTCTGTTATGTGTATTACAGAGTTATAGTTAGAAGGGATACGCCAAGGCTCTTCCTTGCATTATTAACGGTTAAACCTAAATAGAAATCTGTAACAGGTTAAACTCACTGTCAGTGGAACCCTAAGCTAACAAGGAGTAAAGGAATGTTTATTGGAGGAAATAAGAAATCTTGCCGTATTTGAATCGTAAAATCCAATCCTATGGGTTTACTGTGTCATTATTCCTTTATCAAACCTGTTTGTTTGGTCTAAAAGATGGGATATGGGGTGCTCCTTAAAAAAAAAAGCATAGTAATTTTCTTCGGAATTTAACACGCTTACAGCATGTTGAACTGAATTGTTCAGCACACATTAATAGCATTCCCACCTCTGGTCCTACATCCAGCGCTTCTTAAATTGTTTGTTTCTCCAACAGCCGTGGACATCAGAGAGGACGGCCATCATTTTGTATCCAGCATTAGCAGAAACAACCATGAACAGGTGGCACATTGGAAATTGCTACACGCCAATAACGACAAAGGACACAAACACACTGACTGTTTTCTACTGGGTGTTGAACTTTGCACCGTGTTAAATTCTCTCTCCACACATGTTCCATTCTAATCATTTAAAAGGAAATATTCGCAGTATGTTATGAATGGCCATAACTCTTCCTCCAACTGCACATTTATTTTTCAAAGCAGAGTAACCTTGGCTGTAGGACTTCTTATGTCCACATAACGTGCAGTAGTCTGACAGCCCCCCCCACCCCCGCCCCCTTCTCATGTAAGTGGTATAAATTTGCCTCAGATGTATCTCTCTCCTAGCTGCACTTTTAGTTTCGTAGTTTAGTCATTTATCTTGTAGACGAAAAATATGAAACCGTAGTGGGCCGCAGGTCGATCATGATATCAGTCATTGGGAACACCGGGTTAGAGGCTGTTGCTTGGATCCAAGCCAAAAATCCAAGACCATCATCAACATAAATCAATACTAAACCCACCTGTCTCATCACACATCACAACTCAAGTGGTAGTAGTCTGCTCTACATCGCATGCCAAATGGGCTCTGAACGATTGTTGAAGGGTTCACAGTAATAATCCAACAGTGATGTTACAGAGGCAAAAGCCAGTGGCCCTATAGTAGCCCTCTGATGAACTGGAACAAAGTGAGAACCTTGGGAAAATGTCCTTGATGATGTCAATCTCATGTGACATCATCCCAAGTGATGGAATTAGCTTTGCACCGTAGCCAGCTGAATACACACCGGAGGTCTATGCATCCCCTCACCTGACATTTATTTAACCAAGAGAGGCCATACGATTGTGTTAGTGACCTCTACATCCTCATAACGGAGTCCCACAGACTCTGAAAAAGACCAAGCTAACACTACGAAATTGCATTAAATCAATTGCAGGTCCCCCTCCTTGAACGCATCCCTGTCCCGATTCCATCATGTCTTTTGTGACTTGGATAATTTACCCTTACAGGAATCGAGGGCTCTCCCTTCTCGCCTACAAAGATGTCATGGTAGGTTCATCAGCAGTGCAATCATGGAACAGGGTGGCTTAGCCATGTGCCATGTGTTTTTACTAATAGTCATTTCATATACACTGTTTTCCCTCCTATTGTAGGTTTCAAAAAAACAACAACTTTTCTAGATCTATAATGGTTAGAATGATTAAGTTTGAATGCATGTACATAGGCCTACTGTACATCAAACCCTGCAGCAATAAATCATTGCCGTGGTGTCCCTAACAACATCCTTTGACAAAGACTGATTTGTCATCTGAAAACGTATGACTTGATTTTGTTTATTCTCTATAAATCATGCAAAATTAGATGTGGGTAGAACGTGTGAGAAATGAGGGTAGGCCTACTACCCCTACTTCCCCCTCAGACACTGACACAGTAGTAGGCCTACCCTCATTTCTCACACGTTCTACCCGCATCTGATTTTGCATGATTTATAGAGAATAAACAAAATGAAGACATACGTTTTCAGATGACAAATCAGTCTTTGTCAAAGGATGTTGTTAGGGAAACCACTATGAAGATGGCTATTTGACTGTCAAAAGCACTTTTCAAACTTCAGCCACGAACAACAAGAGTTTATAATCTTCTCATCTTTACACGGCCATATCAGTCGATGTGGTCAACGTACACGTTTTCCCCGACTCCTCCTTGAGACGCGACGGGAATATAAAGCCCATAACCAGAAGCCTACAGTACCAGAGGCTACAGCGAGGCAAACACACCCACTCCCATAAACCAATTAAGTAGATACGTGTCTATTCCGCGAACAATAACAACACAATTCAATAATAAACCAAAAAGCTGGTCAAATTATGAAACAATTCGAAATATATAGGCCAGATAATTCGTCTAAACATGTTACGGATTTAGCCCGAGTGGCATATAGAGGTTGAATGAGATTTGCGGGTGACAAAAATAAACCCAAAAAGCTTCGCATTAGGTGTCATGATGACAAATGTGACTAGTACTTCGGAGATACCCTCTCCAGCAATAATCCGTCTGCTTCTTTTGGCGTATAGGCTATCAGTCCCTGTTTGCGTCCGTTTACACACAGCCACTACAACAGGGTATTTGGACGGCATTATCTCACATTAAGGGAAAAGAAAAAATGGCCCCTCCCACTCTGCCGTTTGCACATTTTTGTCCTCGATAGCAGCAGGTGTTATTGTCTTCTGACCCAGGAATAAAGTAGTGATTCAAAAGACACCCTTGGCATGAGAATGAATCCCCTACAAGCTGCGGGCTATGAAGACCATAAAGGACAATGGTCGGTCACTTGACACCAATTAAAACACACACAAATCCCGCGTCTGGCACACGTGGGAGAGCTTACAACATAGAAATGCTGAAAACGCGCTCGCGGAGGCATGCTGACATTTCGAGTATCGTTGTGCATGTTATTTTAATTAAAGGGGAACAACTGTTAGTATCGTTAAAACTCATAAGCAGCAGAAATAGCCGAGACGTGTGGTTGTCATTGTAGAGGCTTTGACCTTGTGTTACAATACCCTTTAGTGAGTCTTCTAAATGTCAAAACATCTCTGTCGACATGTAACAGTTAGCCTACTGCAGCTCAAAAAGTGGCTCCGTGTTGCCTTCGTACATCACCGTTGATTGGACAATGCAATGCAATGTTTTACTCACGATAATCAATATTCTCGTGGATAGTGTACCCTGATATAACATAATGGTAACATAGGTTACACTTTGACTAACAGCCAAAATAGGCCAGAGATGTCAATTGTTTGTCTATGGAGGAATTCACGCATTTGCATATTGGCTCATCTCAGCACTGATGAGCACATGAACACTTTAAACTGTCACGGTACGTTTGGCAAAGAGTGGCTTCTTGACAGGGTCTTACCTTTGCTATTGTCCTCTTCCCTGTTCAGATACATGGCTGTGAATTTAGCCCGAGGCAATTGGACGGCGTTGTCTCGGATATGTGGGACTACTCCTCTAGCGTCTCCTGAACTCCGCCGATTCCGTGTGTAGTAGTAGCGGTTTACTGTCTTGTTGCTCCGCGAGAGTGCGCGCGCGCGTGCTCCAGCAGCCTGTCCTCTCCTCAAGGCGGATAGGTAGGATAACCAGTCCTCCCTCTCTCTCCCTCTTTCTCTCTCTCTCTCTCTCTCTCTCTCTCTCTCTTCTCTCTCTCTTTCTCTCTCTCTCTCTTTTCTCCCTCACTTCTCTCTCTCCGACCTCCGACACACACACACACACACACACACAATCACCCCCCCCCCCCCACACACACACACACACACACACACACACACCCACTCCTACAACCAAACGTTTAAGCAGCTTGATGCTCAGAGGACGAACCGCGGTAATGGGAAGAGTGACTTTTGAGAAAGTCTCAGTAAGTCCTCCGTATCGAGCACGACCTTTATGTGAGCTATAGTTAATTCATGTTCTAATTTAACATTTTAATTGAATTATTACGTGATCTGCTCTCTTGTGGGGCTACGAGAGAACTTGACAGAATGTCACTGATCTCAACATGTTGGTAGTCATCATGAAACAGTGTTTGAGGAATTAGTAAAGGGAACAGGTGGGTTGAAGATGAGGCAGGTGTCCTCCTCACCCTCCTCCTTCATGCAAATCTACTGATTCTTTCAAATTTACCAGTAGTTTGACACGTGTGCCTCGAATTGAGTCTCGTGTTGATATAACCATTTTTAAAGATAGTTCATCATTCAAATATTTGATGCAGTTAGTCTTCAGATAGTTTTTGATGCAATATATGTAGAGACCTTGAGTCCCAGCAGGTGACCTTGGCTGAGTCCTAGAAAAGGTAAAGTAGGGAGACATTTAGTTCCATTCTGGTTTAAATCTGCATGTATTGCTCCAAGTTCCTGTTGGCTAAATAATTTAATCAATATGAATGGATGGAAGACAAATGATGACCAATTTGGAAAGACAATTAAATTAAATATAAAATCGAAGGCATTTTATTTATTTTTTCCGGTTTTTGAGATGCAGTTGGACTCGGCTGGTTGGATTTCCCTTTCACCTTCAGATATAAAGATCTTTGTGGGGACGGCTGCTGACCCATGAACCCAACCTCTGACCTTGAATCAGCCTCCATATGTACCTGTTCATCTCACTAGCTGTGTCTTTCTCCAATACCATTGTATTGACTCTTATCTATAAATACAGTATACCCTTACCCGCCCCCCTTCCAAAACCTGATTCCAATTGATTTAGTGGCCTATATACACATCAGCACCTCTCCCCACCCACTCCCTCTCCTTCTGGCCATGGTGTCTCTATTTCCTCAGCCCTCCTCCAGCCAGCCCTCACAACTCCTCTTCTCCGGCCCCACCACTCAGAGGGAGTCTGCTCTGCTCCTCGCCGTCCGTGCACCCAGAGAAGCAGGAGGAGCTAAAAATAGAAGCTTTAGAGTAAAAGAAAACCAAGGAAGAGCCATACTGAGCATGGACACAAAACACACACACACACACACACACATGTTGAGCACACATGCAGGTATACATGAAATACATACACATAGATGCATACACAAATGCACACACATACATGGATACATAATAACCCCTGCAAACGTATGCACACACACACAGCATGTTCAGGAGATTCTGGGATCGGGTATAATCTCCTGTGTATATAAACAAGGGAGTAGGTCTGACGAAAGGAATCCCTCAGAGACCTGGGGAAATATGATGTGAAATGAGACTTTGAAATAGGACCCATTTGCTACCATCAGGGAAAGAGAAAAAGATGCCCACTGTTTTTGCACAGGCATTGTTTTCTTTTTCTGCACAGTGTGTGGAGGGGTCACATTAGAGTTATTATGTAATTTTAGAAAGGTAGATGCATGGCTAGCAAAGACAGGGAAATACATTTTGTAAACAGTAGCCTAATAGCCCATATGGAATACAAAGTACCAATATCTCATTGGAAAGATTGCATCGACTTAGTGTGACGTAAATATAGCATGCAATCACTTGACATATTAGTAATGCATTACAGTTCTCAAGCATTTCACAATACATTATAAATAATGCATGGTACGTTTCAGTGTTGACTTATATCAGTGCTATCGCACCAATTAAATGACGATTGCAGACAAAGAATCGAATAAACTGCTCTGTCGTTGCAGCATTCTGATATACATATAGCCTACCATACATGAGAGTGATTAAAGACGTGCATATCTCTTCAATCTCACAATACATCTGTATGTTGCTGTTGGTGGTTTAGAAGCAGTCATTCCCGCTGGGATACACATCTCCTGCGACCCAACAGTGACATCTGGTGGATATTAAATTAATCGATGTGTTAGCTCTCAGGTCATGACGTCGACAACAGATCCTGTGTTCACATTTCTATTATTATTGAACTTATCTCGTTTACACAGAATATCGACCATACAGTTTCAAACATACAACTACAAAACATTTAGGCCTACACAAAATCATATGCCTAACAGACGAATGTGAACTGGTTTAGGTAGTGTAGCAATTACAAAATCCAATTGGATTTGCCTCCAAAATCATCGAGATATTCTTAATAAGGATCAGCATATCTAGCAGATCTGTTTGCAAGTGTTTCCAAGCTGCAGGGGCGGAAAAGATAAAGGCTTGTTTGCCAAATTCAGCCACTAGGGACGGCTAGTGAGGTAGTGTTGTCTCAGCGCGAGTAATAATTAGTCCTTGGGATATAAACAAATATACATTATAGAAGTGATGAATTTGTCAGACTACCATGGAAATCTACAGGTTCCTGTACCGAGTTGTAAACACAAAATCGGGGTGGGGTGGATCGTTAGAAGCACAGTCATATTCCCTCATTTTCCCCTGAGACGGGAGAATTCAGTATTTACCTCTCACACTTCCGTATACAAATGACGTAAAACGACGGTTTTGGGTAATTTTATAAGGAAGCGTAAGCACGAGTTCCTCGTTTTCAAACCCGCCTACAGGGGGCAGAAGGAACCCATTGCGCCTCAGACCTGCGCCTGGGGTTGAGTGGGTCTTGCCTCTAGGCAAACGCCCAACTGTCTGTGGACGTCAACTGCCAATCAGCTCTATTCTACATTCCGATTGGTACTCGCATCGCAGAAAGTTACTATTATTTTAGCTCCGTACCCGCCCACATCACGTCACTAGTTCTCGCATCGCATGTCCTGGCCACATTCCGCTAGAACATTCACATTCCATTGACAGTTGTCACTCAGAGGTGGGCGAGTAGCGACGAATGTGAACCAGGCTTTAGTAGGTAGATTAAAAGCAATGTATCGGCGGAGTCAGTGGGAGTGGCCTGCGGAGCTGAATCATTGCGGTGCATGATGGGTGTTGCAATCCACAAGCCCTAACAAGTAATTTTCTGCCATTTCCCAGTTAAGATGGCACCAAATTGGAAATGTATGCTACTATTGGGCTGGCCTTTAAATGACCCACTTTCTATACATATTCATGTTTAAACCGTTGAAGTGGCCCTTTAATGTTTAGGGACAGCATTTGTGTCGATAACAGTGCTTATGTTGGGAGAACAACGGTGTACCCTTTTGATTGCTTAAGCACAAAGACATATTGTAAATGAACATGAATCCTCCAAGTCAATGTACCATTTCAAAAGATCGGCAAATGAAAATACACATCTGAAATAACATCATACAAATACATTTGAAGGTGTTAGAATGAGCAAAGTCAAGTACTGGCAAGTCAATGTTTGTTTTTATTAAATCAGAGGGCAGTCACTTAACCCTTATTCAAGTACAGAAATGTTTACTATTCCAGTAGCAGGGTTTCCCCCAGAAAATGTGCTAGTTTTGTTCACATTACATGCAAAGAAAAGTAATGGCTTTCCTTGCACTTGCCACCATTTAAGACAGCCCTCTGGTGATAAGCCAGAGGGATGTATTCCACATTTATTAGGTGCTCTGGTGAGAAGCAGAACAAGTTCCAGACCAATTCTTAGTTCTAGTAAAGAACATTAAGGACAAGCTAGAGATGCAACATACGAGTCACCTCACCTAGACGCATTTGACTTGCACTACAAGGTCAAGAACTTTCACTGGAAGCAAATTGAACTTCGCATACCATTTTAAAACACTAACTATTTTCCTCAGTTCCAGCAAAAAAACAACAATGCAAACTATAGGTTCAAGAGAGTCATGTACATTTCCAGATGCAACAAGTTACTGGTCTGGAGGGTCACTGGTCCCGACAAGGTTTTGGTCCGGTGGGTCACTGGCGGTAGGTTTCTGGTCCAGTATAGGGCAACTGTTGTGGATTATTTAATAAATAAAAACCTTCTCCAACAGTCATAGTTTTGCGCTGGAGATTTTACATGCCAACCTAAACATTCCAAATATTTTTTCTGGACCTTGTTGGATCAAAATACTTACACAAGTCACAAGTACACAGAGTCCATAGAGAGACTGTTGCAGAAAAGTTCTGAAGATCAGGAGGGAATCTGAAATGTACAAGAGAACCATTTAAGTGCTCACCTGCATGTCCAGCTTTAAAGTGTTGGACAAGGAAGGCCTCCTACCAGACCATTCTGTAGGTGGTACAGGTGAGGTACACCTGATGTCTCCCAACCCCAAGATGGTGGGAGACTTTAAACTGATGACTCAAAAGGACGGAGCATGATACTACTACTACTACTACTACTACTACTACTACCAGGGTTGCCCCAGCTTTTCCTATAGAGGGCGCTGAAAACAGAATACTACTTCAAGTTGCCAGCTTAGCTATGGTGTTTGCCAGGGTTCCCAGAGTACTGAGCAGATCCATCTACAGAGCATACATTCGT
>JAOPJJ010000141.1:13732496-13747263 GCA_027122795.1 Enchelyopus cimbrius
ATATCTATCGATGGCAACGTTCATATTGTTTTCTGAGGCGGGGCGTTGGTTGGGGCGGCGGGGGAGGGGAGACGGTGGCCTGGACTCCCCCTCCCCACACACACACACACACACACCCTTTATTCTGCTCTGCTCGAATGGCACTTAGGTTTAATTAAGTGTCCCTTAAGGTTTCCTGAAGAGTAATAAAAAGCTGAAGAATGCAAAGAGAAGGGGAATCTTTTAGATTGAAATGAAGGAATATGTCAGAAGTAGGAGGAAGTCCAGGGGCCCCTGTGTTCAGTGACTCCATTCCACCCGCCTACCTCTCCACCACCCTCCCCCGACACACGCACACGTTTTTTGTTTGTTTTGTGTGACTTCATACATACAACACTCCATTCTCTTTTTTCTAAAGTGACCACAAACTCAGGTCAGTCGACCACAGCGCACTTTACTCAGGGCGAAGCAGTCGCACACACACACACACACTGTGAGGCTGCCCCCCCCCCGCCCCCTAACCCTGGTCCTGAGGAGTGCAGCACCTTCTTTCCACCTGTCTCTTAGTGTGGGGGGGCGGGGGGGGGGGGGACATCTTTAGTCGAAGTTTCCGAGTGCAACGCACAAAAGTTGAAGTTTGCTGTTCTTCAAAAGCCTGTATGCTATGCATTGTTTTGATTCCAGTTGATACACCAAAAAAAAGATATATATATATACATATATATATATTCATATTTTTTTCGATTGTCAATGGCTCTCTTTTCCGGAGCGTGGATATGCATATGCTCGTGTGTGTACGGCGTTGGCCCACCCTTTTACCGATGCCCCTTGTGAAAAAAAAGTGTATTTTCATCCAGACTCCCTCTTTATTTTCTTCACGTGTTATTTTTCTAATATGATGTGAATGTCCGCACCCTAATAAAGATTAAGAAAAAAAGCAGGTTCCGTATAGATGTCCCGGTCATTGGGTTTAAGGGAGAGAAGTCCTCGTCCCCCGGTTCTGGCAGGGGATACCTGGGCCACTCTCTGGATCCCCTTTATCTTGAGCGGTGTCTCCAGCTTGTTAGCCAGATGTCCCGTGTAATTGGTGTGTGGGGGTGTGGGGGGGCGGGGGGGGAGCTGAAGGAGCAGCTGTAGCCGCTGTCTGCGTCATTCCAATACGGAACAGGCTAAACAAGGAGGCAATAAAGTTATTTTGAATATGCCACGATGACTAGGCTGGGATTTGCGTCTACAAGTAATAACAACCAGTGTATTCGTATGTTACGTCTTCTGGAGTGGACCCCCTGCTGGGAAACTACGTCAGAACTGTGTTGTCTTTTGGAGTTCCCAAGCCATAGGGACTCAAACTTTAGCTGTAGCCCTTCCCTGTGTCTTTGTCTCCTCTGGATGAACACAGACACCACTGTCCCATAAGGATAGCCCAGCTGACAACAAGTAAACTCCTAATAAGGTAGGCCAAGTTGGCCAGGGCTTGCTCTCTCTTTCTCTGTAAATACCCCTTAGGTCTGAGAAAGACAGAGAGGAAGAGAGCTGGAGAGGAAGAGGGGAGCGGATGGATTGCAGCCTTATATGGGCAATGCGTTGCTTTTCCCAGGGTTTGTGGTTCTGACCCCCGGCATGATGCCAAAAAGGCCTTTCACGACTCCGTAGCGCCACCAAGAGGAAATAGTGAGTTTTGCAGCCCACAGATAATTCTGGGAATGAAACCAATATGTGATCATTATTTTCATCCGAATAACCTACACAAAAGAATATTGTTTAAAAAATACCAGACACGGATGTTGAGTTTAGAATTACAAATATTTAATAGACGCCGACTGCTTTAGTCATCAAATGTATGTATATGTACCGAGTAGAGAGTCTATGCTAAATTCTTCCTACCAGTGTACCAGTGTGTGCAGATTTTGGGAACGCCTACTACTCATAAACCGCGAAGGTCTGTTGCTTTGATTATAAAAATGCGCTCATACCTTTTGAAATGTATAACATGGACATTGGTGTAACGTGTGCTTAGCGATAACTTTGCAGGCTTTGTAAGCATACATCCGGGGTTTTCCATTACCTTTAGCTTGAACTTAACTGCCTGCAGAATTTTGCGTGGACTCGGAACATTCCGATCCTCCTGCACAAAGTGTTAGTAAGGATGGGAAATGGAGTGTAAAAATTTGTAAACTTGAAGGTCAGATTGTTTTCGGTGGGATTACCCTTAAAGGTTTCTAATGCACCTTGAACTGAACAAAGCCTTTCAAATAGTATTATTAATTCAAATGAATTTGCTTGAACATTGCGTTTTTCAACTTTCTGCTTTGTGGTGAGCCGATACGTTTTCCATGATATGCATATCAATTTATTTAACTTAAAAGTCGTGAAATGTAGGCCTAACTGTTAAGTCATGGGTCATAAAAAAAGGGGGAAAGTATCCTACGTGTCAGGCGTTTTGTCATTGAATCATTATACCTCCTGAGTTACATATCACATTGTAGATCCACCCGATTGATCGAAAGGGGGCCAATTCCTTCAAAAAGTATTTACAGCCTGTGTGAATCATTCTTTGTTCACCCATAAACCCCTCGGCGACCCATTTACTATCCCATGATCTCTCATCTTCCAAAGTCTATATAACTTCGCCATGGCCAGTGGATCCGATCCCTACATTTTCACGGCCAACACACTGCCACCGGACCCTCGCTTTCTCCCTCCTTTGGCCAATGGTCTGCTGGGCTGGAGGGTTTACAGTAACATCATGCACATGGGTGGTGTCTATAACGGGGAGGGTGGAGACTGCCACCGGGCAGACGTCCCCTGTCCCCTCTCTGTGACTATGGAGGTAGAAGAGCCCCTTCAGCAATCCTACAGCCTTGACACCCACACAGGTGAATATTTCTGCAACAGTCACAGCTTGATATCTGCATGATCAACGATCATGGCATGTTTACACTAATAGGATCGTTACATCTCCATATTATGCAGTTATATTATATTATTCCCTAACCTCATTTGTGATTCCTACTCATAGTTTTTTGTTTGATTGTTATTTTACTCCTTTTACCTCATCAGGCATATTCACCCACACTTTTAGCACAGGTATAGCAACTGCCACGCAGTCTTTCTATGCCCATCGCTACTTTTCCAACTTGATGGTCATGGAAGTCATGATAGGGCGCCAGGCCTCGACAACGGAGGAAGTCACTGTGAAGTTGTCAAGTTCTTTCACGCCTCAGAGCAAAGACATCGTTTTCCAGTCTGCTCCTGAATACAGGGGAGGAAGGTGAGGCAGTAACATGACATGACCTCAATATATCATTGTTAAGAAGAGGTGTGGTCACAGAAAGGATTTTTATCCAACATTTCAACACAATTGCGTGCTTACAAGGGAAAATATTCTTCTTACAACAATCATACTATTGATGCAAGCTGAGCCCATTTTAAACAATGGTAAATGTATGATTAAGGTTGAATCACAAAAAAAGCCCAAATTAAACTTCTAACTCACTAATCACACAGCCATATCCAAGGCCAGACCAAAGCCTCTGAGATCCCTGGAGGCCCAAGGCCAACCGTGGACCTCATCTGGACCCCCGTCCCGCCCAGCCTAACCTTGCTGCCTGAGCAGAGCATGTCTCGCTGGGGCTTTCTCCTGGTGCTGGGCAACACCACCGAGAGCGCAGAGGCCAGCTACGATGAGGGTTTGAGCCTGATGGCCAGCGGTGGCCTGCGTGCTTCCCACCAGCAGGCCTGGGAGGAGCTGTGGCTGGAGAGCACTGTGGAGATGGTGGGCTCGGAGACCATGAGCAAGGCTGTGATCGGCTGCCTGTTCTACCTGCTGAGCGCCTTCCCCCCCCTCCACGATGTCTCAGGACAGTTTGGCGGAGTCAGTCCCGGGGGGTTGTCTAACGGGGGGGACGGACAGGACTACTGGGGTCATGTCTTCTGGGACCAGGTAAAGCACCTCTGAAGTCCCCTCCCCACACACACACACACACTGTCACAACCATTACAATGCTTTACATTCTCCCATTAATAAAACACATGTTTGTGTGTGTGTGTGTGTGTGTGTGTGGGTCCCCTTGATTCTCTCCAGGACATTTGGATGTATCCTGCTATAGCTCTTTTCTATCCCAGGCTGGCGCGGGCTGTACTGGAGTACAGGGTGCGGACCATTGATGGCGCAAAGGACAACGCACAAAAGCAGGGCTACAAGGTGCGATCACCGCAAGCATTGTGACTTTGTTTTCACAGTTGGTATTCAGGTGACACCATTTAGCTTTTTTCTTTCGTCTATGCTTTGAACAGGGACTCAAATTCCCCTGGGAGAGCGCCGTGTCAGGGATAGAGGTGTGCCCGCAGGACATTTACGGGGAACAAGAGATTCACATCAATGGCGACGTCAGCCTTGCCTTCCAGCATTATCTCTACCTAACAAGGGTGAGCTTTTATGCAATCACAAGGGCTAGTCTAAAACTGAAACGATTTTCCCTATTTGATGGCTTTGTTTTGGACTGCTGCAGGACCTTTCACTGTTCACCGAGGGGCGGGGCAGTGAGGTGATCTGGGGCGTGGCCGATTACTGGGTTTCCAGGGCTACCTGGAAGGAAACGGATCAGTGCTACCACCTATTGGGTAAAAGAGACGCATGTTTTGAATCGGGCCAAAGGCCAACTTTATTCATATTGTAGATGTTCTATTTGTTTTATTTTGCGATAAATGTATCTTTTTGTGTTCTTAGGTGTCATGCCACCTGATGAGTATTACTACGATATCAACGACTCTGTATACACCAATACAGTGGCAAAATCCAGGTGCTGATCTGAACGTTTAATGAATGTCGTACAAATATCCGAAAATGTTAATAAAAAAATGTTTCAATCTTTATTATCTTCAGTCTGCAGTTTGCTGTAGAATTGGCTAATCTGCTGCAATACCCTGCACCCAAAGAGTGGCAAGAAGTGGCTGATCACATGAAAATACCGTTTGATCAGAAGAAGAAGTACCACCCTGAATTTGATGGCTACATCAAGGGTACATTTCATTGTTACGTTGCAACGCCTCATACAGAGACGCATCTCTAGTGAACACTAATAACCGAATGTGTGTCACTTGCAATCTCTCTCAAGGTCATCCAGTTAAGCAGGCAGACGCAGTGATGCTGAGCTATCCACTGGGTCTACCCATGACCCCTGAGGTCAGGAGGAATGACCTGGAAGCATATGAGGCAGTAACAGACCCTGACGGCCCAGCCATGACATGGGTAAATGTGATAGAAGCTTACATCTTTAAGGACATTAGCAGTCTGGAAAATCCAACAGACGCAACAATCATGCCAGGCGTCATTAAAACACCTGTTACCAATGTCATTTGTCAAGATTACTTCCTTGCATGGATTTTGCTGAACAGTATTTAGCACGGGTATTTCAGCGGTGAGTAAGTATATGTCAGCGATCATCTTGAGTGTGTATGCGTGTGTGTGTGTGTGATCACACATGGATGTGATCTGTCAATGATATACAATCATGACACTTACCTGAACATTGTGCTTATGTTGTCATTAGTTTAATTGTGGTCATTTTCTTTTGTTAGAGTATATTCGCAGTGGGCTGGCTGGAGCTTGGGGAAGCAGAAAAAGCACAGAAGCTGCTTGAGAAGAGCTTCAATAACATCCAAGGTCCTTTTCAAGTAGGCCAACGAGATGATTTATGCACTTCCAACACATGGCTCCGGTCCCCCATTTGTTTACATGAACTTATGCATGTAAACACACACACACTGGAAAATGAATGGGTAATTACTAATTACTTTGTCCTCACAGGTATGGAGTGAATCACCCGATGGCTCTGGTGCAGTTAACTTTCTTACCGGCATGGGAGGTTTCCTACAAGCTGTGCTCTTTGGTTACACTGGATTCAGGTAATTTCATAGGCCCATTTTAAATAATGAAATGCAAACACATGCATAGATTTGAAAGCACTGTACTCCCATTTCAGAATACAACAAGGGCACCTTGCTTTCAAGCCACTTCTGCCCAATGACCTGACGGATCTCTGTATCCGTGGGGTCAGTTACCTGGGCAACAAGATCGACTTGCTGCTGAGGAAAGAGGAGGTGTGCATCATACTGAGGGAACAGTCGAAAAGTGACGAGTCCACAGTGTGTGCTTTGCAAGTTGTCCTGCTGGGATCAGGAGAGAAAATACCCCTCATACCAGGTAACAAACAGCAAAGACATTGATTCATACCATGAACATCTTGCACTAGAATGAGTTTTGATTTAATTCATAAATTGTTTGAGGGAGTGAATGCAATTAGAGAAAAATACAGTGTATCGCCCTATGCATAATGCTTCCTTTCATCCATATTCATTTTTAGGGCAGCCAGTAACCATTCCCAGAGAGGCGGGGCGGATATGTCGGATGGATGCAGCATTTTCCTGTTGGCCTCTTTGAAATCAACAATGCTCCAGTAAAATGAAGATCAAATGAATCCCCAGAAGCATTCATTATCATTTTTGTTAGCCAGGGTTCATGTTTCAATGTGAATCTCTGTTCATTTCTATATTTTTTTGTTAACACTATTACAATATTGTGATTTGCAATTAACTGTTTCTTGTTAAATGAAGATTAACCAATGTGCAATGTTGGTATAAAAACTAATGTTATCGTAAACGTGTCATTAGATTTCACAGTTTTAAATCGGTGATGGACACACCTCAAATCCTTTATCTAGCAGGCCAAGGATTGGTTTATTTAAAGGTTTCTTTACTTATGTAACCCCGCCCCTTGAGGTTCCTTTTGGGGGTGTTCGTTTTGTGTGGTTCTTGTTACAGTTTTCAGGTCGGAGTCTTATTTTGCCTGTGTTTACTTAAACTCCGCCCTTATTTTCAAGCTGCAGTGCAGAATCGAACAAACCCACCCACGTCACCATAAAGCTCCTTCCCATTGGCAGAAACATTTTGAATCATTTCAACGTTTCAGCGGGTTTGGTTAGGCAGTGCAAGTGGAGAGGATATGAGCCAGTAGCTGTTTGAAACAGTATACATGGATCAATACATACGAAAATAAGAACAATCCCCCCCCAGGAGGACCGCATACGAAAACGGGATTTCCTTTACAGCAAATTTTGAAGAAAGGTAAATGATCACAATATGTTCTGGCTATCTTAGCTAGCACCACTTGGCTCCTAACGTAAACGATCGATGGGTGAAGGTAACGCTAGTGGACAATGGACGGTGAAATTCAAGCATGTTGTCAACGAACCCCAACATCACGTTGCCGTCTTTTTAACGTCACCTCGATATTGGAAACCTGCGCCATTCAACGTTATGCTAGTATTTCGTTTTTCGTGGTCATTGTGTAGCAATTCATTTTGAAATGAATTGTTATTTGGTAGTGTTGTTAGAAACTGCCGCGGTGTTTCTCGTGCAATACGTGACAAACGAAGTGTCCATTAGACGATATATGTAGGTTGATTTAACTTTCGGATTATACAGCAGTATTATGTATTTTGAGACCGAACCCGCCCACTCCAACCTGTGTACTGATTCTAATACCCGGAGACGGCGCCTTCTCGTTTGAAATCGCGAGGATCCAATGAGCGCCGCGGTTATCCTCGTCAAGCTGGAACCGAGGAGGAGCTTTAGCGGTGCACAACCAATGCGCTGTAAATGTGGCTGTTCTAAATCGGGTTAGGGTTAGGGTTACAAGTACCAGCAGCTTTGATTATTGAAAATGCGTCGTAGTTTGTTATTATTGCGACCCGCTTCACCCCCCGGATAACCCAATAGATTGGCATGGCTAGAACAGTGTCTTTTTGAAATTACATTAGGTTCAGGCATGTTCTTGACAGCGGGTATTCGCTGGATATTCGGTTTTAACTTGCCCGCAATCGGATTCCTCAACATAATTTGACTACATTACATTGTAGTACAGTTTTCAGTATGTATGTTGAGGACAGTTTGAGGCACCGTATCGAAATAAATCACAACGACATTAGTTGTTTCTGTCGATATCCTGGCGAAAACAGCACTCGAATCTACGTTCCGGCTGCTTTCTGTCTTAGGGACCGTCTACAAACTACCAATATAGACATTTTTTCATTCAGAATGAAAAAATGTATTTTGATTGATAAGTGGTGATTTATTTCCTGAAACAATTCCATGGTAAAGTCAATGCAGTCTGTGGGGTGTCATTTGTAGACGGTCCCTAAGACAGAAAGCAGCCGGAACGTAGATTCAAGTGCTGTTTTCGCCGGTTTTCGCAAGGATGTCGACAGAAACAACTAATGTCGTTGTGATTTATTTCGATACGGTGCCTCAAACTGTCCTCAACATACTACACCCGTAATGTAGTCAAATTATGTTAAGGAATCCGATTGCGGGGTCAGTTAAAACCGAATATCCGGCGAATATCAAACCTGCTGCTAACTTTTACCCACCTTTTCTGACAGTTGCTGATTTGCTTGGGTAAATTAAACCCCCCTTCTCCCTATCGGTTGCTTTGGATGTGGGCAGAACTCTCACCAACTCTTTATCACGTTGACCATTCTGTCTGTTAATGAGTCCTCTCATAATTGCGGATATTCACCCACGATGCACTATGAACTACAAGCCCAATATAATTGTTATGGGGAAGGGGATATATGAGTGCATAAATAAAATCATACTGAATATATTTATGTCTGCGTATACACCTCCACAACACCTCTATCATCCACACATGGTGTACATGCAGTATTGTGCGTTCATCTTGCTCTTACAAAGACTTCCTTACTTTTAGGCATTCGACATGAGTTCTCCGTTCTCAATTGTGCTGTCCCTCAAAGAATTGTTTGCTGGTAAACTGCAACAGTTCACGAGTGACATCGATGATGTTCACTGTGTTTGGCTTAATGAGATCCAACAGGAAGCTAAACGCATGTTAACAAGGTAAGCTTTAATAAGAATTAATTCTGTATAATATTATTACATATCATCGTGCTGTTTATCCGTATTATCTGGTGCATTGTCAAGATTCACTCATCAGACCAGGTTTCTTAAAGCGCATCATTCAATGGCAGCCCTAATGGACATGCTATTATTTATTGTAGATGTAGATTAACATGAATTTGTTTTTGAATTTTAGTGATTTTAGCGCTGAGCCAGAATTGATGCCAAAAACTCCATCTCAGAAGAAAAACAATCGCAGGAAGCGTGTATCTCTGGGGTATCAAGAAGAAACTCGTGCAAAAAGATGGTTGGTTTCTTTATTATGCTCATATTTATTCAATTTGTCATGCGTTTAGCTAATCTCTACTGTATTGTGTTTGCATTTTGTAAAATGTGCTTGTTTTTATGCAGTTTTTCCAAGGGCAAACGTAGCAAATTACGGGGTTCCTCTGTTAAATCATTGGACCTCATTGCCGAAGATGCAGGAATACCCAAGGCGAGCACTTCAGGGCAGGACATCGAGCAGCCCAAACGCAGCACTCGCAGAAATAAACAAACTCAGCCTGAGGTATCACTGGAGGCAGCAGCCACCCCCGTCTGCAGTGCAGAACAAGTGCCAGAGGAGGAAGCAGAGGTTGTAGACATGGAGCTGGAGACAGCGGTACCAAACGCGCAGATCGAAATTGGTACAGACGAGCCCCAGGCGTGTTTCTCCAACACGACGCCATCCCCACCCAAGAAGCCCCCCATGGATGTTTCAGTGATGATCTCTGCCACGGACCGCCGCTCTGCAGAGCTGGTTGCAGAGCTTGAGGCGTCTCCTGGCCGCCACGCCACCAAAATAGCCATGGCGTGTACGCCCACCAGGGCAGAACGCAGCTCCGTGCGCCACTCTCTCAAGCTGCGCTACTCCAAGGCAGGGCTCCGCCACAGCATGACCCAGGACGCTGTTCGCCGGGCCTCCAGGCGCTCCATACTGAAGAAGAGGTCGACTCGTGCTGGAAACTCCACGTGCAGTAGCAACGTTAGTGGTGAGTGATGTTGCCAGATGGTCTAGTGGTTAGGTTGTTTGACCCCCAGCAGTGAAGTTCAGTGGTTGGAAAACCCTAATGTCTGCAGTCTTAACATGTTTTGATATGTTCTCCCTTTTATTGCTTATGTTGTAGATGATTCTTGCATGGAAACTGATGGAGAAGTGGAGAACAACAATGAAATGTGAGTGGTTGATATTAACCTTATTTTCCATTTAAGTAAAAAATGGTGGTACACAAATACACTACTTAATATTCTACAGACCATGGAATAACAATCATGAAAGTAATAGTAGAGGTCAAGACATCTTCTCAAATTGATGTTTGACTGTTTTGCTTTAGGCTTCCAGAGGAACCTGAGGAGGACGAGAATGCGGTCCAAGCATCAGATGCAACCTCTGAGGTCCGTATTTCTCTGGTTTCCGTAAAAATGTCTCCTTTGGTGGTTATTAAGAGATTTCTATTCATTTGGGATGTTTGCTTGACTTAAATAGAATAAGGCGGAGCAGATGCCACTGGTTTGCAATGAGCGTATTACCCGCTCAATGGCGGTCATCGCTCCCATGCTGCAGAACTCGCCTGCCCCCACCAGCAATGTCAGAGACATCCCCGCAGGTCAGTGTAGCGCTAAATGCACAACTGGAACTTTTACAAATACCTCCTTGGTGTACTGAAGTGTTGTGTGTGTATTTTTGTTTTTTTGTTTGTGGATGTAGGCAGTGCAACGAAAACTTCTGTGGGTAGTTGGAGGTAAGTCATTTTGTTTGGAAGTTTGTTGATGTTATTGTCCTTAACTCACTTAAAGGCATAGTCCGGCATTTTACACTTTAAGCCTTATTTCCAGATTGTTTACGATGAAATACATTGGTTCAGGTGTTAATTTTGCTGAAATATTGTGTTTGGAGAAGTTAAGGTGCTGAAAAAAAATCGGAGCAAAGTATGCTTTCCAGCAGGCTGTACAGGTATTTTTGTTGTAGCCACTCGTTTCTATAGGAAGCCTGAGTCTTGGGTATTAGTCCGCCACCGGCCGGAACCGGAAAAAAAGATTGTTTTCGTTGTTTGTAGTAACGCTGTGGCTTTCTAGCTGGCAAATGGAAGTTTACACAGCGATGTGGTTCATCTGAAAAAAATTGTTCTACGATCGTCAAACTGGAAAGCTCTGCTGGAAAGCATACTTTGCTCAGTTTTTTTTGTCCAACACCAGTGACCATTCAGTGAGTTTCATAGCTTTGCACATTTTTTTTAAATGTTGCTTAAGTACCGTTGATTCGTGCTCATTGACCTCTTCAGTGGGGCTAGCAAAAAAAACTAAACTTCTCCTAACACAGCTTTTCGGCGAAATTAACACCTGAACCGATCTATTTAATCGTTAACAAACTGGAAATAAGGCTTAAAGTGTAAAATACCGGACTATGCCTTTAAAGGCTCACCATCTATGGTACGAAGACGTTTACATAGAATTATGGAGCATTCATTGTTCAATGTATTTGTTGTAGTGTAGTGCGTATTTAGCAATTTACACAAAACTTATACAATGCTTTTCTTTACAATTTCAGAAGCCGCCACAGTGGAAAGCGCAAATCCCCTGACCTACAGGATGCCACCCCAACTAAGAAGCCCTTGCCTCCTAAGAAAAGTCATTCGGTAAGATTCAAGCCATATAGAAGCCATTTGCGTTCATCCCAAGTCTAGTGGCATTGGGTGATCTTCCTCAAGACATCCTGTTTATTAACCCCTCCACCTCATTGTGCAGGTGATGAAGCCCAACATGAGAGCCTTCCTCCAGACCGTACAGAGGAACCAGATGCTGATGATGACCCCTACGTCTGGGGCAGGCAGCACTGTGATGAAGTCCTTCATCAAACACACCACGCCGCTCAAGGTCGATCAAAAGGTTAGTCTCTGCTGATTGGCCCCCAGAAATGCGCTGAAGCATGCAAAGAACCTGCCTCTGATTTTATCTGAATAAATCATTGGTGATAAACGGGTTGTGACATTGGAGTTGTTACCTCCATGCCCTTTTTTCAGCCGTCGTGACCATTTGTCAGATTGGCGTTTTATTATTCTACTGACTTGATCCGTTGTGGTACACAGCTGTTCTGACTGCCCCCACCCTGCTTAATAGCCAAACTGCTTCTTATACCGATGTCTCTTTCCCCTTATCCCAAGGACTGGAAGAATGGTCTTGTGGTAAGTGAAGGGTTAGAGCACGGTGTGTTTCGGCATTTGGTTAATACTAGTGTATTAGGCCACTTGGGTGTCGTAAGTGTTCCTTGTTCAACCTTCACCACTTCGAATGTTTTGATATGCACAGTTTGACTGTGTGAATATTAACTGGGTCATGGTGGATTCTCATAAACGAGCACAGCCATTTTCTATTATTAAAATCCACTTCCAACATTAACATCACTTTCCCTGGTTTTAGTTTACCTTTCTGACATCTGTCAGCTGGTGTCAAGTCTAAATCTGAGTATTTCACTTCCTTAGTCGAGGGAACGCCTCAAGCTGGAAGCTCTCAAAAAGAAGCAGGAGCAAGAGGAGGAAAGGATAAAGAAGATGGAGGAAGAGAAGAAACGAAAGCTAGAGGAACAGAAAAGGTTGGCACAGTTGAGAAGCTCCCCATGTGACTGTCCATGGCCATGTGTCCACATGGTTGCTAGGTGAACTCCGGGTCCTAGTCGTTGGTCTAATCTTTCAGGAAACGGGACGAGAGGCTGAGAAAGGTGGTTGAGTCCAGAATGAAGGAGGACGAGGAGAAGAAAAAGAGAATGGAGCAGAAAATGTCCCAAACGGATGAGAAAAATGATAAGGTCTGTGCGCTTTCTGACTATTTGATTTGATTTTCTAATGAGTATCCTCTTTTAATGTCTATAGGCTCAAACACACAAAGTGAGTGTTTAAATGGATTTAGTTTTTGGGTATGAGATTGAGTAGACACGTTAAGTATAAGTTTAACTATCTATTTATTTTTTATGAATGTATTTTCATACAGATGCGCATTGAGCGTCTTGCTGAAGAAAAGGCCAAGAAGAAAGTGGCCTTGAAGCGCCAGGAAGAAGTGGAACAGAAGAAGCGATTGGAGGAGGAGGCCAGGCTCAGGAAGATCCAGTTGGCCGTAAGATACTTTGTCATAAGAAGGATGACTGGTGTGGACGTGTTGCTACCACCCTCGTTGCAGTCCATGGCTGGATGCAGCCTCAAACCGAGTCTATCCAAAGAAGCCATATTCACGACCGACACGTATGGTTTTAA
The DNA here is from genome assembly GCA_027122795.1 of Enchelyopus cimbrius. Classification (NCBI taxonomy): domain Eukaryota; kingdom Metazoa; phylum Chordata; class Actinopteri; order Gadiformes; family Gaidropsaridae; genus Enchelyopus; species Enchelyopus cimbrius. The sequence goes on from JAOPJJ010000141.1 coordinate 13,745,678, forward strand.
ACATGAGCGTGTTTGATTGATTCCTCCTGAAGGAGGAGGAGAAGCGGCAGCAGGAGCTGGTGGCCAAACAGGCAGCAGAGGAGGAGGAGCGCGCTCGCAAGATGGCCGAAGCCCGCAGAGCCCTGGAGCTGAGGAGGGAGAGGGAGCTTGAGAAGGAGAGGCAGGCTGTTGCAGAGAGGTAGTTCACTTTGTTTTATTATCATTCAATGAAAATGAACCTGATGCTCTTCAGTGCGGGACCAGAGATTGGTATTCGCTTTGTTTATGGGACTATGTTTTATAATTTTTTTCAGAGAGCGTGTGGCGAGGGAGAAGGCTCTTGCTCTTCAGCGTGAGCTTGAGAGAGCAGCCAGAGAGAAGGAGAGGAGAGAGCTGGAGGAGAGAAGACAGCTTGAGGAAAAGAGAATGAGGGTGAGCACAAATATGGGCCACATTTCAGGCATGAAAATCTCTCGCGTCTCTGCGAAATTCACAGTTTTGAACCAAAATAGGTGTCCTACGTGAATCGTGTAGATTCAATGTGACATTTTCTTGGATTACAAAGTTTAGTCCCGTTTTTTTCAATGGTGCTAACACCTGGATAACGGTTGATCCCCAACGACTACACCTCTTTTTTTAAAATGGTAAACAGATTTTCAAAACTGACTACCGGTACTGATGGGATGATCTCTGGTCCATTCAGGAAGAGCAGGAGAAGCTGAGAGCTGAGAAAGCTGCCAGGGAGATGGAAGCAGCCAAGCAGAAAATGGCCAGCGCCTCTGTTGCTCTAAACGTACAGGTGGGTGGGAATAACGTCATGTTATATATATTCCCAAAAATATGTTTGTGTTGATAACTCACTACGGAAGTTGAGACAAATATGAATTGATTAAATCACTCCAATTACTATTGGCTTATCCCCTAAATGTATTCATACAGCAGATTAAACGTGCACTTAGAAAGGTACTGCAGATACCTTATTGTACATTACAGCAATGTCATATGTAATGTGACTTTGGGTTTTACAGAAAATATATAGGCTTTGCCAAATGATAGTTCTGCCAGTTTATAATGAGCAGTGTTTAGGCTGTATAATAACACCAATCGACCCCCATGCATCTCCTAGAGCCCTGCACTCAAGACCCCAGCATGGAAGGGTGCTGCCCTGAATGTCACTGTGGAGGTTGAGGTAATAAACTACCCTCTTGAGATTATAAAACGGTTCTACTACCAGAGGTGAATCTATGTAATAAATCCTTGATCGTAACTGGACACATCGGTGACCCTCCTCTGCAGAAGTCCCCTCAGTCCTACAGCCTCACTCCGAAGGGTGGCAACAAACCACTTACGAAAAGTACAAATGCTGACGATTATGGGATGGACCAAAAGAGCGATGACTCGACTGATGACGAATCTGCACCACGGAAACCAATCCCGTCATGGGCAGAAGGTATGGACAACCTTGTTATTATGATCGTAACATTTTGGAAGTGCTGTAAATGGGGGGGGGGGGGGGGGGGTAAATTAAGCATTTTAATTATAACCAATATTTTTTATTATTTACTTAAAAGGTAAAATGTTACAGGTGGCCAGTAGGAAGCAAAAAT
>JAOPJJ010000141.1:13765506-13792738 GCA_027122795.1 Enchelyopus cimbrius
GTGTGTGTGTGTGTGTGTGTGTGTGTGTGTGTGTGTGTGTGTGTGTGTGTGTGTGTGTGTGTGTGTGTGCGTGTGCACACCGGGGATGGGGTGTGGAACAAAATAATAATAATTCCAAACTACCCTTTTACCTGTGTGCTCTCTGATTGGGACCACATGCTCATTAACCCTTAATTACATTCACCTGTGCCGCACACCTCCTATTCAAGGCACATGCATAGTGGGTGCTGTAGTGCGGTGAGGGACAAGGCGGTCTCTGAAGAAGAACATGGAGGGCTGTGTACTTTGACCAAACCAGACGACCATGGCGGCCAACAATGTGCTTCAAGACCACTGGTGAGTACCATTTTATTTTATCACTAGTGGTGGAAAGGGTTTGTATATTTTGGGATTCAGTTTAGCCCTTTATTGACTTCCTTTTAAAGCAGCACATGGTTTGAGTCATTTGATTTTGGTTACCATGGTTTTATTGTTAATTTGTGAATGATGTATAACCTCTTAGTGGTATTCATCTATTTTTAATGGTATCTTGTTTGTGTTTGTCTGTACAAGTGATTTTTATCTGTTGTGACTAACCTGATTGATGGGGGGGCCCCCTTTGGGGCCCCCCGACGAATGTATGCTCTGTAGATGGATCTACTCGGTACTCTGGGAACCCTGGCAAACACCATAGCTAAGCTGGCAACTTGAATTAGTGTTGGGTTTGCCAATGCCCTCTCTAGGAGGAGCTGGGCCAACCCTAGTAGTACCATGTTCCGTCCTCTTGAGTTGTACGGTCATCCGGTTAAAGTCTCCCATCTGGGTGTTGGTAGAGCTCAGGTGTACCTGACCTACAGAATGACCACACCCTGTACTTGGACATAAGGGCCAGTGGTAACTGGAAAATGTAGCCCCAGTTTCACTTCTCCCCAAAGGGTGAAGGTCTAAAGATCTGAGGCTCTAGATGGGGATAGGGTTGGTCTGATCTGAGGTTCCTGGTCTGGTGTGAGGTCCCGGGTCTGGTACGAGGGCTTCCTGGTCCAACAATTTCAAGCTGGACTTGCAGGTGAGCACTTCAGTTGTTCTCTTGCACATTACAGAATCCCTCCTGATCTTTTCTGCAACCATCTCTATGGACTTGTGCACTTTGCAAGTATTTGGATCCAACATTTCATTAAATTTAAAGTGTTTAGATTGGCATGTACATTTTCCAGCACAAAACTACGACTCAGATTTTTATTTATGAATTAATCCAAAACAGTTGCCCTGCACTGGACCAGAAACCTATCGTACCTGGACCAGTGACCCACCAGACTAAAACCTTGCTGGACCAGTGACTCCTCAAGACCAGAAACTGGTCGTACCTGGAAATGTACATGATTCTCTTGGACCGACAGCTGGCATTGTTGTGTTGGTTTTGCTTACTGAGGAAGATAATTAAACTTTGAAAATGCAGTCTGCAAAATTCCATTCGCTTCCAGTGGCAAGTTCTTGTAGTGCAAGTCAAATGCATCTGGGTGAGGTGACTTGTGTATTGCATCTGTAGCGTGTCCTTGTGTATAATCCCTCCCACCCAACATCAGGAACATTGATTACTCTCGACCTTCAAATCTCATCTGGAAACACCTTTTTAAACGGGTATATTCCCTCTAACTTTCTATGCCCCCTCCCCCCTGCGTCTCATTATTGACTATTGCAGATTTGTTTTTTATTTGTATTATCAATTTTGTTCCAAGGTGCTATGAGCGATGCCCAAATAAAATGTATTGTGTCCTATACTAGAACTAAGAATTGTCCTAGAACTTTTTCTGCTTCTCAGTAGTGCGCCTAATGAAGGTGGAATATTTATCCTGAATCTCACTCTTGCTGGTCCTCAAAACTTGAGAGCCCTGTAAATATACGTCGGCCCAAATGAATACAACTCCCGACTGCTAAACATTGCTATTTTTCAATTGATGGCATCCATATGCGTGCGCTGAAACCAGACACCCAGAAGTGTTCCTGCTCAGTTAAGCCTATGCGCACTGCAGGAACAAGCGAGGTGATGTAGCCTATGACTAATGTGACACAGGTGAACCTCTCACCATTTCACGAGTAATATGCACCAACACATTTTTACCGCCGACACCACAAACGCATCTAGCAGGCCTAAAACGAGCTGAACACCTATAGCACACAGCCATTTCCTTACATCTGACATGAATTTGCTGTATGACCATGCATGACTTGACTTCCTGGGCCGGGAATGTTGGGCGTTGGGAGGAGACTTGCTGTCATGTGACTCGCGGGAGCTTGAGGACATAAAGTCATTATCAACTTCTGAAATGGTCATGGGGCCTTAGTTCACTAAGTAAGTACTAGGGTATCGTTTACAAATGCAAGTTTCCAATTAACTAATACCATTGGGGTACATTTCCGTCCCCGATGATGTTGACGTCAGCGTCCGCATTCCTGAATTTGCAGCACTGATTTGACTGATTTTAAACGAGCGCGTCGTCCGTCGGGAAGAATCGGTATCCCGAAATAAATGTACGTAAACATCAATGTAATCGCAGCGAACTCTCGTTGGACCTCTACTGTTTCACTTATAAGCAAGAAGACTGGACTCTGTTGCTGTCCTGCACAGTAGGGTAAGGGCATGGCGGATCATTTTAATTCTATATGGAAAGTTATTTCTCATCATGAGTCTCTTTGTATTTTGTTTATACATACTCTTTTCGAACCCATTGATGAATCGGTTCACTTTACGGATAGTCTTGAATCACATAAGGTCTTTCGCCTACTTTACATGGTGCCTAGGGAACATTTTTCCATTGATAAACAATCGACCCATGCCAGAAAGTCTGCGATGAATAGGCTCTAGTAGTGGAGCCCCCTTTCATTCTGTATGTCAAATATAACCTAATATAGTCAACCTTCAGTTTACTGAGTATTACTTCATTCAATATAATCCCTTTTCAATATCCCAAAACCTTGTTGTGGTACCATTTATTTCCTATAATCTTAAATCTCTTACATTTCGTATCTGCAGTTATTATGGGGTATTGTTATGATTACAGCTGTAATGTAAATATTTTGTGCCACGTTGGTGGATTTTGATCCAGTGGTTAACAGGAACAAGTGAGCCTGTGCTGAGTCTGTTTCTTCTTGCAACAGACAGATGTCAGCCACAGACCATGAGCGCGTGGCCCGTAAGTCCTCGTTGGAGATCAAGGAAAAGGAAATCCGAGAGAGAGGTTCCGAGATCCTCAGGGAACAGCTGGATGCTGCCAAGAAGGTAGGCCTGTATGTATGCATGTATGGATGTGTGTATGTATGGATGTGTGTGTGTACATGACATTAAATACAAATTACAATGAAGATAGATTAAAAACGGCACTTTACACGTCATTTTCCCCTATGACGTCGGCAGGAGTTGAAGCTGAAGGACAAGGAGTGTGAGCGTCTGTCTCAGGTCAGAAACCAGCTGGAACTGGAGCTGGAGGAACTGACCGCCAGTCTGTTTGAGGTGAGCCCTCTCTCCCACCTTAGGGTGCACATGAAGGTGGACAGCTCTGCGTGTGGGTTTCACGAGCATTACGCCAGAGATGTGGAGCTTGACCAGATGAAATGGTTTATATAATTTCCAACATGTGCTCTTATAAAAAGAGTCCAAGCTAAACGCAGTGATGTTTTTGCTCATCGACAGGAAGCCCACAAGATGGTGCGCGAGGCAAATGTTAAGCAGGCCAATGCGGAGAAACGTCTCCAGGAAGCCCAGGGCAAGGTGACAAGAACCTCCTCTTTAAAGCTTTTAGATTTTTCCATCTGTTTAGTCAGTGTCTTTCCTTCTCCCTCTGATCTCGAAGACCTTATTTAACAGTTTATGATAACTCGAGCAAACCTGATATATATATAGCTACTAAAACTAAAACTATTAAATTTTCTGGGTCAATCTTTCATGTCCATGTTTGACCCCATGTCCCAGGCCCTGTTTATCTCAATTGATTGGTTATGGCATTCATTCTGCCAGTGTTGGAGGTTTGAGTCCCACTGGGGCCACCCATGCTCAGAATGTACGCACTATGCACTCATGGTGTTGTCAGGCACTCGAGATTGAACCCCCCCCCCTCCATTGGCTTCCATTGTACTTGGCTCCTAGATCGACGTTCTTCAGGCCGAGGTGACTGCGCTGAAAACATTGGTTCTGACCTCCACGCCCTCCTCGCCCAATCGCCAGCTCCATCCACAGTTGCTGTCCCCAAAAGCCGATCACAAGCACGGCAGGGGCCACTCACGCAACAAAAGTGCCAGCGGGATACTCCAGCCCACTCTGCAGAAAGCAGAAGCTCCCTCGGGGTCCGGGCAGCCGGCTGCTAAAGAGCACAGAGAGGTACAGCCGCAGAGAGGGGCAGGATCTTCTGGTTAAAGTGTCTGTCCATGCTGAAGTTCTGGGTTCCAAACCCCCCAAAATGCTCAGGGCTTCTATGCATCCTTAAGGAAGATGCCTTAACTGAAGATGGTGTATCAGTATTCATTGTGAGTAAATTTGGTCTCCTGGAAGACAATACGGCAGAAAACGTGCCACTATGGTTTTCTATTCTTGGAACAAGGAATTGTGGGTTGAATGTTGCGGTGCTTGTTTTTCCGCGATTCTGACACTTTCGCTCCATCAGCACTTCCCTATTCCTCGTCTCAATATCCGTTTCCAGCCTCTTGGACCTCCTGTCGCGTGACCAGGTGGCTTTACTCCTTGCTGCATTACAACACTGTTTCCCTTCTCCTCCTTCCTCTTTCACATTTCACCTCTTTCTCCGCCACCATTTGCTTTCTCTTGCTCGTTGCAGCCTTTCTCCGCCCTGCTCTCTCTGGTTCTTGTGTCTGCTTCCCGGCCACTTGGCCAAGGGGAACCCCACAGGCCCTTCTGGAAGATAACGGGTAGGGGGCCGGGGCCCCTCACTCTGGCCAGGTAAAGGCGTCCCTTTAGAGCAGCTCTCTGGCTGCCCTCTAGACTTGCAGGATTAACACCTGGAGCATGTGGTAGTTGTCTGCATGCCTCTGTAGTATTTACATGATCTATATATATCTCTATCTCTATTGAACCCTCAGAGGTCCACGTATCCAAGTAGTCTGACCATCGCATGCATCTTCTGATTCCAGACAGACTCTATTCTGTATGCAGAGTTCTTGATGTGGAAAGAGCAGCCTAGTGTGGATCGTTCTTCAGCCTTTCTCAGCCGCATCTACAGAGAAGACATTGGACCCTGTCTCTCCTTCACCAGATCTGAGGCAAGAACCGTTTGATCGTCAATGGAAACTGTTTTCTGTTATCTTCAGATGTGTATTTCCTCTTTCCCTCCAGCTGCTGTACTCTCTCTACTCATTCGGGCATTTCCCACCCGTAGCAGTGAAGACCGAGCGTCGAGCGCGGTAGAGAGTGCTCGACGCTCGACGTCTGTGACCATGCGATCTTCTTTCTCAGCTTTCCCAGTCGGTGCAGAGTGCAGTAGAGAGCAACTCTTTGAGCATCGAACCTGTGGCCATGTCTGCCGTACCGATGGTCAAATCCACGGCCATGGAATGTGGAGGTCAAAAGTGAGTTAACACCAACACACACCTTCAATATGGCAGGCATTCACCCTTGTGTTGTTCCTTCATCATCTGCTTCTGAATCATCTACGCGTCACAGCAATCTGCGTACATTTAGAGCACTGGTGTCAATCACAAAAAAACAATCTTTTTCTTCTCTCCAGTGGCTTTAGGGCAACAATAGAGACGTAAGTCCTTTCACAAACCAATCGATTTTATATCTTGACACTAACAGTAATGCGCATGGTAAAGGAAACACTGCCCATTAAAGTGACACGAGGAGTTTCAAAGACTGCCTTCTAATCATTCTAACTTCACCCTGATCGCTCAGTTTGAAAATCTTGATTTGCTTGCAATTTGCGCGACACCCAAAACGCTTCCTCCTAACCATTTCCCCTCAGGGACTAACATTGCATCTTTTGTTTTTCTGACGTCCCTCGCCACCTCTTTCCCCCGGAGAGAGACTGCCTCCAGACACCGTTTAATTATAAACAAACCTATGACCCAGTGTTGCTGTCACATGAGGGCTGTGACCCCATGTCCATTGTCTGCCTGCTTTTAAAAGTACAAGTGCTATGGAGTATATATCGCCCCTGGTCCCAGTGGTAGGCTTCAGTTTACCATCCGTTGACCCAACCACGCTTCCCCTTGCCTCTCCTGCCCTCAGAACGTGCGCTTTGAGCGGCATGTCCCAGCTCTGCCGGCATCGGATCAAACTGGGGGACAAGGAGAACTACTACTACATCTCTCCCTCTACCAGAGCACGGGTACCTCCACTACACTCTCCTCTGCTCCTCACTGGGTGAAATGCTGCAGAGGGACGCAATGCAATATGTGTGAATTTGTCCATGTCCCCCCCCCCCCCCCCTTTCAGATCACTGCTGTGTGCAATTTCTTCACCTATATCCGTTATATACAGCAGGGACTCGTGAGGCATGATGGTGAGTATATTAGGAATGATTGACTAATGGAAACAATAAAAGTTGTACTTTAGCTTTCCAAAAGACATTTATTACTCTCTCGTCATAAATGGTTTATATGTTTAAATTCGATTTTCTCTTTTTATTTATTCTAGAATTTGTGTAATTGTTACAGCGGTCCGTCACTTCTGCCACTTTTTCCGTCTGGCACTAATAAAGTATGTGTCTTAACCTTGACAATAGGAGTCACCACAGAGCCATGCTAATACCTGGTTTCCCCCTGTCTCCGTTGTCTTGCTCTGCTGCCTAGCTGAACAGATGTTTCGGGAAGTGATGCATCTTCGCAGAGAAATGACCGTGGCCAAGTTAGGTTTCTACCTCACCGACCAAGGTTAGCGGACTGAAGCTGCCAAGGCAACACAAGCGTGCCGCACGGACATAGCAAGACCAACACTCACAGAGGATGTGCTGACACTAGCACATTTGCTTAGGTTTAGCAGAGTAGATGATTAATTATGGTGGTGTGAAGGTTATTGTTCTGCCTCACGAGAGAACTGCAGAATGGTTCTGGATCACTTCTAGCATGATGGATTGGAACCGGCTGCTTGGTTTAAGACAATTTTATGCCACCCAAACATAGCACTAATATGCTTAATATGTTGGTACATTAAGCAAATATGCAAGTGTGACTCTTTGACCACTATAGTTTCCGTTTGGTATTTGTTTGGTTGCGTGGATAGCCAAATTCTAACTCCCATCAAACAGCCCAACGTAGGCCTATGCTCTAAATCTAAACTGTTAAAATAGTCAACCTAACCCAGGTATAAAAACTTGAACTGTTCATATTTTTCCTCATAGCAAAGCACCACTGAATTAGCTGCTAGATCAGTGAAATTACCCTTGTCCTTCTTCACTCCATTTTGTCTGTCTGAGATCCGACCCCTGTGACTGGGAAATAATATAAACGGATTGTCTTTACATGTTTGTTGTAAGAAACAGATTCATAAGGTTTACTCATGCAAACAGTTGACTATTTCAGCGGAAGGATCACATTCTGTAGTATTCATGTTTTACCGTTTTGTTTCAATATTGCAATACACATCCATTTGCATTGAACGTTTAGTACTATTTAAAAAAAAATACATGCACACAAGTCATACAGTACCATACAGTTTGTGCTTGAGCACAGTGAATAGCCATCATATACAGTCACAATAAATTATTTCTGTCAAGGTTACCAATTTATAGTATCAAAGGTGTTTTTGAAGGTTCAACTGAAGTGCAATATTGTTATTATCCAAGACTTTCGAATGCGTTATCTCTGTGAGTACTGACTAAATGTGTAGGTTTTTGCTTTAAATGTTGTATAGCCAATAAAGACATCTATGAGAACTACAGTCATTTGCTGAGCTCAGGAAGATTGCGCTACAGTTCATTTGTACGCATATGCTGCCACTGGCCTTGCGACTTATCAACAGTGACTATGGCTCCTGCAGCTGAAGCAGATTTGACCTTTGGCAGTTCCTTTCCCTCAGAGTATAGGTCATTACCAGGTACTGCCCAGCTACCTTAATTACTTTATTTTTTTTACTTTACCACCGACACCAAGGTTGGGTAACTGGTTTTGGACAGGCAACATTACAATGATCTAACATTCCATTAATACATCTGACTCATAGGATATTTAATAGATGGATTCTGCATGGACTCCTCCTAATTGTCACAGCCAATAGTATCCGTGTATTCAACCACTGGCAATGACAGCATGTCACCAGAGGAACAGCCATGAGGTCACGCCCTGTGACGTGCGCCCTGAAGAAAAGTCAACAAATCCAACCTGATCTATAGCTGATGATGTACAGTACATGCATGTATGATGATGTGCGTGCATGTATTGAGGTGTGTTTCACATTGGCTTGAATTATAGATCAAACAGAACGCCTCAAACCAATAATGAGGTTAACACCTATAGAGTAAATAAGAACAACAAATACAAAGTTACTGTCACACAATTATTGTCACATTTTAGAATGAGAGCCGGACGCGGACTAGCTGTTCACAGGTTCTTGTTTCTTTGGGAAATATCTGAAGCATAAAAAGAGAAAACAAATACAAATATATCCAATAATATATATAAATATATATTAAGTACGTACTTTATTCGGCAAGTATATATTATATTATGTGTAGTCTTATCTATGAAAAGCAGTTGAACAATAGGTCCGAAGGCCACCTACCTTCTGTAGCAGAGCATTATCAGAACCAGCATGAGGACCCCAGCGATTACTGCTGCAACCGCACCGATAACAGACGCTACAGACGGGTCTGCATCTGAAACAAACAGGGACCGCTGAGGTACATATGGTGAGATATATATATAAAAATGTCATCATGAGGCCTAAATACAGACAGACTGATATTTAATTATATTATCAAGTGTGACGTATACGTATCTGCCATATCACTAGTCAGGACATTTTCACAGGTCAGATAAAAAAAACAAGTACATGTTTTAGAGACTTAAGGTCGTGAGTATCTACTTTATATATTGTTATATAGTATTTTAATACGTGAATACGTCTAGCACTTGACAGAGTTGTGTTTGTGGCAGTGAGTACCATGGCAGGTAGGGGCAGCGGGCCTCCACTGCCGGCTGCCTGGCTCACAAGTGACAGAGGTGGCGCCCTGGAGCTGGAAACCAGTGTGGCACTGGAAGAGAACCATTGAGTCACACAGCAGAGAGTAACCGTTCTGTAGCCTCGGTATGGCACCGCACCGGGGATCTGTGAGGCAGGGAGGCAGTACGAGCAAAAGATTAAATATTAAATTAAAATGATCACATGAAAAGCGGTTGGTGAATGATACGCTTAAAAGGCTGGGCCACACGTTTGAGCCCACAAAATGTTCTACCTTGTGTGCAAAGTGTCAAATAAATTACAAAAATGGTTGACATATTAAGCCAGAACATCTAGTTCCCTACCGGTGTCTGGTTCTTTCCAGGGGCTGAGGTCCATGCGGGGGATGCGGGGGTGGGAGCAGGGCAGCATGGCGTCTGGGCTCTCCGTCCGGGAGAAGGGGTCGGCGGGGACACGGGCAATGTGGCTGTTGTCACATATGATGCGCGAGAGAGAAGCCCTTTTCAGGTGCTTCTGCTGCGCGCTGGTGAAAAGCCCTTCTCTCTCCCACCAAAACCTTTGAGACACAACACACAGACGTTGTTACATTTCCTGCTTCTAATTGAATTACAATTATAGTCATAGTAATTGAAATATATAGCTATATTGTTTTTACGTAGCGTATTAAGCTAAATATACTCAATATTAATATAAATACAATTTGATTGTCAGTGAAGTACAATAAAGTTGTCTAAGTCACCTGAATGATTTTGTTTTATAACCCATTTTTCTCATTTGATTTACAGAACAGGCTCCTACCTGTCTCCGTCTCGCAGGGCCCTGAACTGTTTGGCTAGGAGGCAGGCCAAGAGAGGGCCCACGCGCCCCCCGGGCAGCGCCGGCTCGGAGATGGCCCCCACCCAGACGTCGATGTTGTGCGACGTGCCGTAGAGCTCCAAGAACTTCTTGGCCAAAGCCAGGTTCCCCAGGATATCCGCCAAGTGTGCGGTGGTGTTTGGAACAGAGAGGCCGCAGAACTCCCGCCACGAGCTGTATCCTGGACGGTAACCAGGTAGGACGTCTGTGTTTACTATAGTAACTATATAATGATGTACTGGACAACAGTAAGCAAAGTACAGAAAAAAGAGGCAACTGGACAGTGTGCAGAGAAGCTGATTGACTCAGAAGATTATTTTGGATGACCTGAAATTATTGACAACTCACAGTACAGAGATAGGTAGCAGGTAATACAAGCTGATATATCACAACAAGGAAGTCAGTGTCTCAACAGGTTGATTTAAAGTATGAATGAAAGCATAGATGAATGACGATGCGGGTACCGGGCAGTCCGTGGTCACGCCCTCGCTGCAGGTTGAGGGCCCCCAGGTCCAAGGGCATCCCGCCCTGGGCCTGGAACAGCAGCTCGGTCAGCTCCTCCACCATCATCTGCCCAGGAACCTGCAGCTTAGCCGGGGACAGCAGGAGGCCACGCAGTACAGGGTCTACTCCACCTGGTAGAGAAAGAGAGAGAGAGAGGTAGAGCGACAGGTGGAAAGAGAGAGTGAGACAGCAATGCACATTGAAAGCGTAACACGTTGGCATATCCGTGACTAAGGACACTGTGACACCTTGCTTTAGTTCTACCTTCCTGCACGACCCTCCACGAGGCGAACAGGGAGTGATGCAGAGGCAGCGGAGGGTGCTTGGAGTCGAGGCTGTATCCCGGCCCCATCCTGGCCACGATTGGCTGGATGGTGACGTGTGCAAAGCGGAAAGCAGCAGCTGCGAATACATTAGCCACACTGGGATCCACTTCTGGGTTGTAACCCTCATAAGCGGGCATGAGCTGAGGGGTAGCGCTCTCCCCCAGGATCCGAGGCAGATAGTGGTCCCATGTTAGGATCTGGAAGAGTCAGAGTGAAAAGGGATAGTTGGTCAATACATTGTGTGCTCTCATGTATCGGTTGCTGTTTTCAAAATGAAAAAGGAATTATCCATCCTGTACGAACCAGCCCGCCTTACCTGGTGGACGGCCCCCATGATCTTGCGAGCCTCCTGATAAAGGGTGTCAGGGCTCCAGTGGGGGTTGAGCGCATATAACTCCTCCACCAATCGGTTGTGCTCTCTCAGAAACACAGTGTGTAGTGCGATCATCCCTAAGTGCTCATTGGCTCTGGAGTCCCCTGAAAAGCCATATAAGGGTCATGAAGATCATAATGAAGGTCATGATGAATACAAAACAGCCAGGGAATTTTTGTTTTTGGGGGGGGGGGGTGGACCTACCAGCTTGAAAACAAGAAGTGGCATTATCGTTGCTCGGCGACCAATCCTGTGGCTCTGAGAATGAGAGACCCCCCACCTTTCGAGGACCACAGGGGTCCAGGGAAGCCTGCGAGGTGCGGCTCAGGAAGGGCATGTAGGCCAGGCCGCGGTCTGAGTGCCGTGGGTTGAGGGCGAGCGAGCCCAGCGGAGAGGAGTGGTTGCGCAGGGCCGATGCCGCGTCGTCCGAGCTGCCGTACACCATGCTGGCGTCCACGTACGAGGTGATGGCGTTCAGCTGCTCCCTGTGACCTCTCCCAGGAATCCCTCTGCTGCAACTGGGCGCCGAGCGGAAGAACGGCATGCAGCTCTGGAGGCCGGTGCGGGGATCCGAAGACGGGATCTTTGAGAGGATGACAATAATGAAGGTAGAGCACAACAACTTGTTCAAGTAACATAAGACAGGTCTTCAATCTTAACCTGCAAAGTCACAAACGGAGGGGTCTGACCTCGGGCCTGATAGCAGCCTGAGGATAGCGTCTCCTTGCGAGAGAGTGTCACCTGGATGGGGAAGCAGGGCGTGTCTCGACTGCAGGAACGGGTGCAGTCCACTGCCGTCCTGAAAGCTGCTGTACTCGGGCTCTGCGGCGTCAGGGCAAGGTCGTGGTCTATCCACTGGCCCCATTCCACCAGCAGATGGGATAGAGTGGAGTCCAGGGAGATGTTGTCATTGTGGGTGTACAGCACCTCCTGAGACACCAGTCTCACCTGGAAAAAAGCAATACAGAAGACCAGTGTTTTGAAATGATGATCTGATTTATCGAATATAGTGGCCACTATTATCCAAAGCATCGGTGAATCCACATGTTATAAATGATTGGGGTGCCAACCAATAACCTTTCACCTTGGGACTTGCAAGCACCTCCTGACCTCAAGATAATCCTGTAAGCTAAAGATCAATTCAACATGATTGATCTTGAGGTCTTGATGTTAGAGCCTCGTTTTATCCGTTGTGATATCCTCCTATGTCTACTCGGTGGCCCCAATGCAGATGGTCAAACAGGTTGGGTGTAGTTTGAAAACCCAGGCACTTACCGGAGGCAGACTGAAGCTGCTGTAGCTGTGCTCCGGGTCCCAGCCTCTTGGCATGCCCGTTGTGTCCTCATACTCTGGCTCCAGCCAACGGGAGTAGGGAATGTTTGCAGCACCCCAACTAGGATGCTGTCTGAAGGCGGGGGCCAACAATAGGAAGTAAGGAAGAGAGGAAGAACTTTGGATCCCTTTCAAACCACTACATTAACGTCTCCCATTCGAGCAATGCCTGATTTAAAAGACACTTGTTTGAGTACACCCTGTGATGAAGTCTCACAGCTGAGTGCAGCTGACCTGTTGTTGCATTCCCCCGTGATGGAGCGGTAGCGGTCAGACAGACAGTCTGTGTCACAGTGCACGCTCTTCAGCTCAGAGGAGCACCCAGTCACCTGCAATAACTTCTCCACATCCCTGTCACTCAGCAGCTCTTTTGGGACACATGAACACGAAGATAGACCAGTTCATCCCTGCTTCAAGTAGACAAGAACAAGAAAACGACAACAATCTCAACTAATTTCTTCTAGTATTTATGAGGATTTGTTTTCAATACCATTGTGATTTGGCTTGGCCATGGTGTGAGTGTAGACCATCTCCCTGATCAGCTCCACCGTGTTGTCCAGAAGCTCAGCAGCCTGGATATGAGCCCTGGTCCTGGGTTCTGTCTGTTTGAACTGGGCCAGGAGGTCACTGGGTCGCAGAGCTCCTTCAGACAAAGACATCTTCACTCTTGAAAAGAATAATGGATTGTTAGGAGCCGCATCAGCTGGACGATTATCATCCTGTTGTATTGGATTTTGTTAGGGAAATAACATCTATTGCCTCGGGATACAAATCTAGATTCCAGGTTTAATGGAATCAGAAGAATACAATAACGAAGCAGATGGAATATATTCACCTTTCACTCGTTCGGGTGTAAGCAGCGTCAGTAAGTTCCATAGCTCTACGGAGAGCCTGCTCTACAAACTGTGATCCCAGATACACCGTTTCTAAGATAAGAAGAAACACAGCTATTCAGTTAAATCTAACACAACTCACAAAATAGTTAACCAGCGCCAAAACTATACAACTTTGACTTTATTAGCTTTAAGGGTAAAACAGTTCAAACCTGAGTCATTGTTGAAAACTTTGTTGGAAGAAACACCGTGCGGCAGCAGGAGAACAGCCATAGTAACCAGAGAGACAGTAACCTATGACAACCAAATATCATATATTAAAAATGCCTCTGGGCTGAGAACATCTTAAACAAAGAAAAACAAAGTGTGTCACTTACCATGAGTGCTGTGTACAATAAGCGAAGACCCCTCACCATGGATATAAGATTTAAAATGTGCATCACAAGTGACACATTAATATGTGCTGATAGTATTAATAATAATGATATCCTTCTACTATCGTCCCCTGTATGGGCCGCTAATGTATCTGGAAGCCGGCAGGTGTTGTGGTCCAGTATTTGCTCAGGTGTGAGCATCAGGACAGTCTTTTTATACATGAGCGATGGGGCCAAGAGGTATGTGCAGAATCCCTTATCTCTCCCAGCGGGTGACAGCCATTCTACATCAAACACTGCCCCGACCTAATAACCTTTGACAATAAAATCAGTCTCAGTCTCTGTCTCTCGCCCATGTTGATATCCACCTGTCACAGTCTCACAATTTCCAGTGCATTCATCATAGCCCATTTGCCTTCACATTGGACCAAATATTTTACTTTGGCGCAATCAGCAAATCGGAATTTTTGAGATTGGTAATTTTCAGTTACAGACAAGAATTGTAAAAATAATACTGTACGAATGACCCAATGCAGGGATCATAATTCATGGAGGAGACATAATATACAACAAATCACGTACCGATCGTTTTAAATGTAATAACTAATGCGTCAAAGTCTTTAGGTCATCCAGAAATGTTCAATCTGATTGTACTAAAACCAGGGTTTCCAATGACACAAACAGGTGTGTGATGGGTGGGAGGGTTGACGGGGGAGTGGGTGAGACAGTAGACCAGAGGGACTAGGGGCATTCTTGGAGAACTCGTGTCTCTAAACAAAAAAACAGCTTAATGGCAATATGTATTTGAAAGTATTGTGTGACCATAACTGTGCATTTAAACTATAGACCTACTTATGACAGCCAAGCGTGGAACAAAGTCACATGTGCTTGGAGATCCCCGTGCCCTTTGATGAGTCCAGGTGTGTGATGTTATCAGCTCTTAGTCATCCATCGCATGTCATTACGGTTTGATTAACACGCTGTCTGATGTTAACCTACCGTGTGCCCAACAGCTAGCTACTGGAAGAGAAGCGGTTCTAACGGGCCTGACTAGTACGAAGTCTCCGAAAGTGTCTCCAGGTAAATAAACATAGCTTTGACCTTGAGTTCCCAAACAACAGGATGCAAAAAGGATATGCCGACTTTTTATTATGATCAATATTAATAGGTTATAACACTTTGGTCCAGTCTTCATTAATGACATTCAATGATAATCTTTAATAATTTGTTCATTGGACAAATAAAAGTGCAAACAAAAGGTGCCCCATTCTTCATTAATCATATTAAACACATTACAATAATTAATTCTTAGCATGTAATACACTCATGAGCATTTACAAATAAATGACAATAAATAATACTGTTGGCATCTATCCTATATAAAACATGATACAGTTTGATAGTGGGAAGCTGATATTATGAGGTTAGGTCACAGTTAGAAAAGCAGATAGCAACCCCCTCCCCCAAGCTGCTCTGATGCACGCACCCAGGGGCTAGGGGTGTGGATTGAGATCTTTATAAATACAGCCTTGGACTGAGTCACGCATGTTGAGACCAAAGGAACCGATCACACCGCTCCAGCATGGTCTGGATTGTGGCCCTGAAACAAAAACAGAATTACCCAAAATGTCATTGGGAGATTCACAACCCCAATAATAACAATCCACAAAAAAGACTTCATTTGGAGTACAACCGCAAGTGTCGGTACGGAAAACTGTCTGATTCTCCGGTCTCTTACCTCTGTCTCTTCTCCGCCACGCCCAGCAGTTCGCACACCAGCGCCGAACGGGGGCTCAGCTCTAACGGGAGGCCGCACTCCCCCAAGACCTCTAGGGCCCGGTCGGGCCCCGCCATCCGGGCCAGCCTCAGAGTCAGGTTCTCCGGGGTCATCTGGCGCCGGTGCTCCTCGGTGGAACCGTTGACCAGCTCGGAGGCCCCGTTGGTGGTAGCGGCGGTGGGTTCCGGCTCAGAGCCGCACTCCTGGGACAGCTGGATCAGGACCTTCCACTCCTGGACCGACTGCGGTTCAGCTGGGGGGTACACAGGGTATAAAGCTAGGTGGAGAGGGCATCTCGGATCCAGGCCAGAACCCGGGTCACCCGACTGTACCCTTTACTCCTCATCATCACCAGACTGCTGAATCGCAACTTTGATGCACGACTCAAGTAAGCATTCAAAATACCTGCCTTAAACTGTATACCTTATATACATACCTTATTTTCTGGTGTGCCCGGATCCCAGCGAACACCAAAACTCAAGAGGGCCAATTTCAAGTGTTTTTATGGACTGATTTAATCACTTTTCACCTATCATGGAGGTCTATTATTCACCTTGTGGTTCTTCCAGCAGGCTCATGTCGTCCAGCCTGCAGATGGTGGAGAAGGCCTCTGAGCGACGTTGCAGCTCACAGCACAGGTACAGGTAGCCGGTCCAGTATCTACCAGTATCACAAACACAATGTGGCTGAAGAACAAACCCGCTTCCAAAACACACATGGACGCCACTGCTAACGGTACGATCATCGTTTCCGTCCATCTTCGACATAATTACCCGTGGCTCCGACAGGTCTCCGCCATTTTGTCCTTGGAGGACAGGTCTGCAGGGAGACGTACGAGCAGAGAGAGGAGACGCCCGTAGCCCCAGCTGAAGAAATGGGAATGCCACCTAGAATTTGAGGACAACGGTATTTTAAGAATAGGTTGTTTTTAAAACAATGTAACCGGTTAACGACGGACGCGCCCGGCAGACGACAGACACCTGGGATGGCCGTCAGCTGTCAGGGTGTTGGACAGTTGAGGGGCGTCGTTGGAAAGCCCGAGCTCCAGCCAATCCTGCCTCAGAGATTCTGATTGGAGGAGGGAACCCAAAAAGGATAATCTACGAAGAAGAAAAACATTTACAGACACATGAGGATTTCCCAAAAAGTAACAAAGCTTCAAATCAGAATATAAGGCAGGGTAAGATAGAGAAGGGGCGATATCATTTCAAAAGGCAAACGCGGCACCTTTGTTCCTCCGCGCGTGACTGCACCAGATTATCCAGGTAGGCCAGGAAGTGGGCCGGCTGGGCCATGACCGTGACGTCGGCGGGCGTCAGTGTAGGGTAGAACTGCGAGAAGGAGCGAACCGCCGCCTCGCCATGCTTCTCATACAACCTGGACGGAAGGGGACAATGAAGAGATGGTTGGCCGGCTTTTAACTCACTGGAAGCCATTGCCCACCGTATCAGGAGAAGGGGGCAGGGGGCTCCACCTGTAGCAGTAAGCCAGGAGCTCAGGGGCCGACCACGGCTGCAGCTCCCGCAGGGATCGCAGTGACTTCAGCAGGTCCCCCTTCAGGATCACCTCCACCGCCTTACTGGACCGGGTCCGTTCTGACGAGGGAGAGAAGAACATTGTTTGTCTTCTTTTTCGTCTCCGTCCATTCAACAGTAGCACCACTAAGGTTTGGCTGTGCAGCACAGTGTTCCTCTCACCCTTCATGGCCTCGATGAAGGAGTCCTGCAACTCGGGCCGCTGCTTGTAGCAGAGCAGACACGTGCGCCTCACGCGCTCCGCCTCCAGCAGGAAGAAGAAGCGGCGCAGGAAGCCGGCCGCCCCCGGGGTCCTGGGCTCCTCCGCCCCCCTCTGGAAGCAGCTCAGCTCCAGGTACAGGGTGGCCAGCGGGGTGAGCTCTCTCAGCAGCTCCGAGGGCAGGGGCGTGGGGGGCTCCACCCGGACGGGCCCCGGGGCCCAGGGGCAGCGGTCCCCACCCTCTCTGACATGCTCCTCCCCACCCTCTGCGCCCTCACCGCGGTGCTCCTGCTCAGGGGGCCGCTGGTGGTGGTCTGCAGAGTTCCCAGTGGGTTCCCCTGAGGAGGAGCATAGAGCCTCCTGCTGCTCCTGCTCCAGGCTCTCGGCGGGCCACCGCTCCTCCCCGGGCCTGGCCTTACTCAGGGGCCCATCCTCACTGGTGGAGCTCAGCTCCTCCGGCCCCAGCACTCGCTCCACCACCTGCAGCCACTCCCGTAGGACCAGGCCCAGGGCAGCCGGGTCCATCAGAACAAAGGGATCCTGGATCTGGGAACTGAGTTTCGGGGTAAATCAATATCTTCATATGTGGACCTTCAAAAGGTCCCAATGCATTCTTTTGAGCATCTTGTCATTATGGTTGAATTGTACTCACGTTGCTCGCTCCGTTGCGGCTCGGAGTTCCTGCAGGTCATTCTCAGTGTTTGCCGTCACGGTACCGACTCTGCACAGCGCATTTCAGAACAGTGACGGTCAGTAGTGTGGAGTTTGTCATTTGTGCTGCTGTTAACAGAGAATTCCCTCCCTACTCACTCATATTCCAGATCTTCTGAAGATGTGGATGTAGTTGCCAATCCTTCAACATGCGTGTCAGAACGCTGCCAAAGATCAGTGTTCATCTGGAGGGTGTTTATCTTTTCGGTGGTCTTCTTAACAAAACTAGAGACACTGGGGAAAATGGAGAAAACACATACAAATGTAACATTGGTTGTTTTTTGGACCTTTGCAGACCTCATGACGGTTCTTATCTGGGTTCTCTTGATATTTTCCCAAACAACCAAACGATAAGGATAGGTCAATAAGAAATCCATATACCTTAAGCCACACTGAGAGCCACTTTATTGTGAATAAAGTGTGTGAGCCCACCTGTCCTTGACAGCTTGCAGTGCGATGCGGGGTGGTTTGGGGCGGAATGAGAGGGGCAGATGGAACTGCATGCCGGACTCGGGTCGCTCGGCCTCCGCGCCTTGGGGATCTGGGTGAGGATGGAGACGAGGGCCGGAGCAGAGAACAGAGAGAATGGATGGAGCACTGGAGAGACGCAAGGGCAAGGAGCGGGGAGCATGCGAGCAGATGGTACCAAACACCGCCACGTACACAAAGTCAAATAATATATTGACCAAGAGAGATGGAAAAAATAAATAAAGAGGAAATTCAACGACAAACATAGAAACACGTTGTGTGCGGGATATGATGGAACAAGGTAAAGATAAATATAAATGTGGATCAGAGATGACAGGATTATTCACAGAAAATGCTGCAGGTTACAGCCAATGACTATTGATAAATAGAACTTTTAGGAAACCAATCCATTCATTCCCATTTGTATTTCTTGTCTTTTTCTAGTGGTAATGCCAAAACGTAACGTGCATCTATTTCCGTCTGCCTCAGAGAATATCAGTTTACCATGGTCCACCTGATCCTCCTCCGGACCGAACCCAAACTCCTTGAGTCTCTCCTCCTCGGACATGGATTGGTGGATGAAGGAGCCGGGCTCTTCCTCTGATTGGCTCCCTCTACGGCTGATCACCTGATAGATGCCACAATCCAAGACGTTGAAGCTTCCCTGCATAATCATTAAAAAAAAAGACTGAGCAAAAGGATTGTCGTTCCAGTCGTACAATTCTTAGTCGTGATTTTACATTCATAAACACACACAATCCCATCCCAGCTTATGATGCCTCTACCAGTTCAAACAAAAAAAAGACCCTTAGGAATAACTCAAATATGGACACAGTTGAGAACTATAAGAACTACAATGCCTCCATTAATAGTGCTGTGCACTATTAATGGAGGGATTGAACAAATACGCTGGAATCAAAACCTCAAGGATCAGAAAGAATAACTCCAGACTAACCAAACTCACGTGGGAGGAAATGCTGCTCCTGCGGCTGCTGGAGGCGGAGTCCGAAGGTTCCAGCTTAGAAATGACCTCGTCCAGCTGACCAATGAGCTCCGAGTGAGAGGCGGGACTGAGCTGTGACCTCAGGTGCTCTATGCGGTCGATGGGGATCAACTTCCTGTTCTGAACAGTCACAGAGACAGTGGGGCGAAAACCCAAAGACACACTTGTTGGGGAGTTGAAAAAACGTTCCCTCCCAATTGAGAACATTTCACTTACTCACGCACCATCTTGAAGTAACTTATCTGCGTGTTTATATATATCCTCTCATCAGATCCCATGCTGTAGATTGGTACATATTCCCAAGCTGCACAGAACCCGATCAACCCTGCTCGATTTGGAATGTGCTTTATACAACTGATTGAATTGACGTTTCCATAGCCATTGTGCTACCTTGCCACCCACCCATCCACCTAACATAGCTAACATGACGGAAAACCCCCTTTACCCTGCTGGGGACGAAGGCGTGGGGGAACATGCAGCAGACGGTGGCCGCCAGGCACCACCACTCCCTGCGCAGGAGACGTTCCACGCACCGCTCGGCCGACAACAGAGACAGATGGGACAGCTGCCCGTTGCCGTGGAGACAGAAGAGCTCACTGCGGTGCACCGCGATGTCCACCACGTCTGGAAAAAAAGACAAAATCTTTCGAAAATTACGCATTTCAAATCTACAACCCCCCCCCCCCCCCCCCAACATTCGATATAAAAAACATTGAATTTTGGGCGACAAAGTCGTTGTACCTTTCATTTCGCTCCACAGAAGCACCTGGCCACTCTGGGGTCTGAAGATGTAGATGGCTGAATCGGTCCAGGTCAGCAAGTGTTGATCTCTGCAAAGATATTCAAACCCAATTACTGGAAAATGATCTCCTGTTGGGAGTATAAGGAAAAAACCCATGCTAGAGCCTTACCCCAAATAAAGAAGTTTGGAGAAGCCAAGGGACTGCGAGCTCTTCTGTGCTGGGTTGTAATGCGGTTCACTTCTGGATGCGTCGAAAGAAGAAAAAAAAGATGTTTTTTTTGTTTGTGACGGCCTTCAACAAAATACACAAAAAAGTGTCAAACAGACAAATATGAGCAGGCTCATACTTGTAGCTAATGAGCGGCAGGGGGGGGCAGGCGAGCAGCTGCTTGAACTGGTGAGTGCTCAGGACTTCGCCATTGAAGCTGGACTCCCATATCCGAGAGCCGGGCCGGGCGCAGTACAGCAGCGGAGGCTGCCCCACTGCCAGGCAGCGGCTCTGGGGGAAAAAACAAGCGCCGTACTCCCCATCGCGCTCCTTGTTTCCAATGCGCCAAATCTTCTCCCTAGGAGGAACACATTGTTTATAGATAACAGAGGAAAAGGAAAGTGTACATCGCGGCCCTATGAACGCACCTCTCTGTGTCACACAGGTAGCAGCGGCTCAGCGAAGACACCAGCAGGCGGCCATCTTGGTAGCCTAGCTGATGGACTCGAGAGTCCACCGTAGTGACAGTCTGAACGGGGAAAATCACGAACGGCGATGCCTAAAATAATGGAAATACACAAAACTGTGTATAATTAAATATAGACATTACTTTCATCCAGTTAACACACTGACAGACAAGGTATGCAATACATTCACAATAATCCTTTCTAGACCAAAATAACCCAAAGAGGCCTGGTTCACTCTTTGATATTGTATTGCTTTGAAACCAGATACCTTGCCCAGTTTGGTGGAGGCGGCCCGCAGGAAGGACACCTTGCCCCCCAGGTCGCCTGCAAACACGCGAAGAGCGGCGCTGTCCCAGCACAGGGCCGTGACCAGCTGTCCACGGTGCTCCCAGGACATGCTGACCCTCTCCGGCCGCTCGCGCCTCTCCAACTGGAGCTCCCACACCACCACCAGACCCTGGCTAAACAACAAACAACAATGACTTGGGTGGTCCAACTCCTAGTAAAAAGGTGGGCAACCCTCGACTGTGCAAGATGCTTACATTTTACCTGCTTCTAAATGAAATGCTTCTGAATTAACTTTTTAGAAGGTTTGAATAATGGTGTCTGAATGTATGTAAGAGAAGGATAAACCTAAGTAGATGGTTTCATGGCATCTCCCTAACCTTGTTGCCACGGCAATAAAGTCTTCATCGCTGGGGCAACATGCCACCTGAATAATAGACCCTTCCTGAAACACAGCAAGCAAACACATACTGATTATACAGTTTCACAACAATACCATTTTATTCTAGAAAGATATATTTGGGGACAACCAGTAACAGTTTGTATAGTACCTTGTGAGTTAAAATAAGTCTCTGCTTCCAACCTTCCCTCTGAATGAGGTGCAAGCCTCCTGCAGATGTTCCCAAGGCAAGCCACTTCTTAGACACTGCCAAGCAGGTACACTGTAAGAGATGCATGAAAGCATTAACACATGAAAACCAACCAGAGTTAATCAACATAAAGCACCCTCTATGAAGAACCATAAAGTGGATTTGCATATATGAGGGACTGGGCCTACCTTCAGTCTGCCAGAATCCAAACGAAGCGCAGAAAGCAGCGGATCCAGGCAATCAAATTCCGCTAGTACATGACTTTGGCTCTCATGCACAACAGGCACAGTAGGCATTGTGAGTGGCAATCTTCCAGCTCACAAAAGGCAACTGTGGAAAACAGTGGACAGTTATTTTGAAGCGATTACGACGGTTCTTGTTAGTAATCTCGCTTCATGACTTAAGAACAAAAGCACAAGTCATGAAATAACAAACCATCGTCGATGCTTGCGAGTATATTGAATAAACAGATTATAGAATTAAAAAATATCTTTCTACACAACGTTACCCGGTTGATTAAACTCTCGCAAGGCACTTTAAAAAGTCATGACTGAGTTGCATTAAATTGAACTAAAGATGATCAACAAATCTAAACGCTTTTTACGGCAGCTTTAAAGTACATCAGATATCCGAATAGGTAGGGTACTTTTATTTTGAAGCGACAAAATGCTAAACATATGTTGCGTTAGCTCCCTGCGCATCACGAGATGCGTCTGCTGACAAGTGTGGCCGTTTATTTAAGGAGTTAAGGAGATGTCAATGAAATAACAATAAACCACACAATTTAAAAACATGTAGCCTTGCAAAAACCGAGCTTCCAGTTAGTGTTATTTAATCCAAAAAGCGGCAGTGATGCCAGTTGTATCTTAAACTATTCGGCTAACAAGATAGCATATCGGCTAACCTGCTTATTATTCACAAGTAGTTCGCAATCTTCGTTAGTAAACTTACTAGATTTTAGAATGGATGTATCTCTTGGGTTAATGAGTAGAAGGCCGTTGCCCTTCTCCGTTTAGAAATGTGTAAATACGATGATCAACGACAAGAACGATGACTTTACCAGTACCTTTCAACCAACCAATGAGAATCAAGCAAGAAGCGAACCCGCCCACACTTCCTCAAAACATCCTGTCATTTATTAGCTCCAATTCCGTTTTCTCTGTAAATGTGTCTATCTATCGGGATCATCCCTCAGGCCTGGCCTGATCACATCAATTCTACTGATCAAAATCCAAACTTGCCAATGATAAACTGATACAGTTGACCATCGCCCATAATAAAAGCTGAAATTAAGACATTAAGTTGTGATAACACAAAACAAGTGTATTTCTTTTTATTACCGAACCAAAAACATTTACTTAAATGAACACAGTTGTCTTCAGTGCAGATTGAAGGTCCAGACGTTACATACCAGTGAGCTGTAGGCAGGACTTAACCATACTTTTAACACTGAAATGTAAAAGGCCTTATTGCTATTTTAACTCCCCTCTACGTCCAGGTTAAGTGGAAAAAGATCCCTGAATTTACCTGGAGCGCAATTAGGCATTCGCAATTTCTCTTTCACAAGTCGTGCTCTGTGCACCATTCAAATGGTGCTCTTTCCTCCCAATCCAATGCCTCATACGTTTTCCTGAGAGCTGGGTATAACCTAATTCCCCTATGAGGTTTTAACGTCACAAAGATGACCCTATCCATTATGGGTATCGCAAGGCTTGTTGCAGGTTACCAGCACAAATTTAGTGTCTGATGCACATGTAGGGATGTAGTAGTAGATCCTATCAGACTCATGTCAGCCAAGTTCGTTGAGTCCGTCTCAGCAGTGCAGTAGGCATGTCTTGGCCATTCACTGTCCACGTTTAAGCTGATCCACCACCTTCCATAGGCTATCAACCCCTCAAGTCTTTCTCATCATCCGACGGGTTTGCCAAGCGTGGAATTTGTTGTAGGCTGCTTGCAACATCTCCTCCAAGTGCCCTGTAATCTGCAAGATGGTTATAGTGTCAAGAGAGGAACCATTTTGTTCTAAGGAATCGTTGAATGATGCGATAGAGATAAACCTGAAATTCCTTTGGACTTACATTGGCACTTAAATACTGGCGCTGGATCTTATCTTGAAAGGGCCGGAGTTTGGTCATCTGAAATCTCTCGATGTTGGACCGCATTTTTACCACCTACAAAAAAGGTCACAGATAGAT
This sequence comes from Enchelyopus cimbrius, assembly GCA_027122795.1. Classification (NCBI taxonomy): domain Eukaryota; kingdom Metazoa; phylum Chordata; class Actinopteri; order Gadiformes; family Gaidropsaridae; genus Enchelyopus; species Enchelyopus cimbrius. The sequence continues at coordinate 13,789,387 of JAOPJJ010000141.1, forward strand.
CCAAGAATCATGCCAATTATACTGAAATAGCAATACAAAAATGGTGTTAGTTGTTAGTATTTCCTACAAATGCAAAGAGTAATTATGTATAGACTAACTAGGACAACATAATGAGTAAGGATCGCCTACATAGAAATGCATTGAAGAGTTGTAATTTGTATAAGTTGTTACATTTTGTTCTATTTTAGAACAACAAACCACAATAATGTGTGTTGTGATAAACACAAAACAGGTTAGTAGATTGTTTCTAATGGCATTGATCAGTCACCTTCTCCTCCAAGAAGGGTGTGTTTACAGGAAAACATGACCAAAAATGTCTCAACAACTCCCCAGCAGCGATATACAGATGTTTTAACTCCTCTTGAGACTCACTGGGCACCATCTCTGAAAAATAAAGGACAACATAATAGGAATAATACGAAAAGTTAGTAAACTGGACTAGGTTAAGACTGCTTTTATTCTTAAAAAGTGGAGGAACATGCTTACGATTAATGGCTTGCTGGGTGCTTGTCTGCATTAAGACCCCCCCTGGAGAGAGAGCAGCGATGGCACAACTAGCAGCACTGCTGGTCAACACCTGCAAGCCACGTTAGAATCAGACTGTACTTCATTGTTAATCGTGTGTGATAAAATAATTGGATATCTTCCTACGTTCCCAAAGAATGACCTCCTCTGCATGTATAAGTATGTTCACAGAACAAAATATAGCTCATCTTGGTCAATACAATGCAAAAGTGCCTGGTCATCGGTAAGTGGCTCTAACCTGAGCTAGGTTCGGTATGTAGTTGGCCATTTCATGTCGAATACAGTTGACCGAGTTGATGATGTCCTGACTGGTGGTGTACTGTTGGGACTCCAGTGGCACAGGGCCGTGGGCATACCTTAGAGAGGACAACAGCTGGCTGTTAAAAAAACATGTACACTAGGGGTACATGAAATTAAATAGAAAAAAGTCAATACAATACAGTAAGAGGACATGGAATGTTAGGACTCCTACCTGTCAGACTTCTTAAGGTTCAATGCCACCATTTTTGGTCCATTTTCCCTTTGTAGATCCAGATACTCTATGGCTTCTTGTAACCTCATCTGGAGATTTAAAAAAAAAAAAAAAAGCATTAAGTGGTCTTCCACAGAGCAAAGAGGCTTCACCAGATGATTGCGGCGCCATACCTTTTTAATAGGGGGCTGGAAGAGGTCAGAATCCCTGGAGTTTCCATCCGTACTACTGGTCTCGCTAGCTTGGTCATTTGGCGCATCACTGATTAAAAAATGCAGAAATGCCACACATTAAAACAAAACATACCCGGAAGCATGTTAAGATTGTTAGTTTTTTCGTGTATTTTACCCTCTTCTTGAGCCGGCTGCCAGAACCATGGCACTGTGATGGTTGAAACGTTTTATTATGGCGGAGTTACTGTTATCCTTCACCGTCTTGTTAGGATTGGATGTAGAGGCAGCTGTGGAAAATCCATAACCCTACTCAAAGCAAAAACAAGCACATGAATCTCACAAAACTCAGAAAATGTCCTGCATTCTGCTATGGAAATGGAGTCGAGTTTTACCTCATCTAGGGTTTTATCATCCAACGAGAGAAGATTAACCAGAGGATTCTTAACCCCTTGCACCACCATCGTTTTTAAACCTACAGAGCATAAAAATGTAAAGCCTTTACTTTACTGGCACACGAGGCACCGCAGTGATAATCATTTGTATACACATTATTACGTACATATGTACGTGTGTACGTAAATATATATATATATTTGCCTCCACATACAAAAAACACATACATATAAATATGAAATAGACAAAAATGTTCGGCGCAGAGATGAAATTCAAGTAAAGTTACTCTTACCCTTTTCATCCTCCTTGGCACACTCTGAGAAGATGTCCGGTGTGCCCGAACTGATGCGGTCTCTATGGAAGTAGTGGGACTGGAAGAAGCGCGTCCAGAACTCCTTCTCAGTGAGGTTGTGAGGCACATTCTCACCGTACTTTTGTTTCACTGCAACCCAAAACACATTTAGCCCTCAGCTCAGCATGCATGAAACACAGGAAACACAATTTGCCCAGTCCAGTGCAGACATCTGCATCTCTCCCAATAATATTCACAGGACATTAAGTGGAGATCTTTACGTAGCTTACCTGCGGGGTACGTTCGAAAGATGGACTCGATTATGTCAGCGGTCAAGTTGTACCTCAAACCGTTGCAGCCATCTGTCTGAGGTCTAATATCAGCCTGCAATGAGCACAGTACAATTGTACCACTGAGTGAACACTGAAACCTAGTTGCATCATTTAAACAACAAACACAGGTATGGCAAGCAACGTGCCGAAGCAATGGGTGATTGTAAAATCCCCAAAGCATATTTCTGTCCATTATAGGGCTTGTACATCGCAACGTCACATCCCACTGACTGCCTTAGTTTGGGAAGCACAGGAATGGATTGGAGTGTTACATATTATGTTGGAAATAATGTTTTTTTTTGTCATTGTTAATCGGAACAGATTGTTGCGTTGGATAATACCACAGCATATTTCCTGCAACATCAGCCTAAATTACGGAATATTAAGATTGATTTAGAATTTTACAGGATCAGAATTAAAAAGAAGGTATATGTACACGATACATCCCAGATGTACAAGCCCTGAAAGGTTTACTGGTTCACTTACCAGAAAGGCTGCAGATATTCCCACATCCTGTTTCAGATTTGACAAGGAGTTCTCTGTGTTGTCCATGCTATTTCGGTTGGCCCAAAATTCCTCAGCACTGATCACCTGGCTTACCACCAAGTCTTTGTACAATTGGAAAAGCACTGGGTCGTCTTGGAGCATTCTACAGGAATGAGTGTAAATTCAACTTGGTTCAGCAAATGTTTCATGTTCCTAATTAAACATCGCAAACATATAGACATGGATCACATGCAACCAACTTGAAGAATAGTATGAGAACTCCATGTAGTCTGTAATACAAAATTAACACTTAAAGGAGTATTCTGGTATTTTACACTTTGTTTATGATGAAATAGATCGTTTCAGGCGTTCATTTCACCGAAATGCTGTGTTTGGAGAAGTTAAGCTATTTTTTGTAGCCCCACTGTCGAGGTACTGTAGAGGTAATAGGACCAATCTTCATCGGTCCTAAAGCAACATTAAACATTCATTTCAAAATCAGAGCAAAGTATGCTTTCCAGCAGGCTGTATGAGTCATTTTGTTGTAGCCAGGCCACCGGCAGGTACCGGAAAATAGATTGTTTACATTCTGAAAAAGAGTTACGATCGTCTAACTTCTGCTGGAAAGCTTACTTTGCTCAGATTTTTTTTTGTCGAACATCAATGAACACCAGTGACC
>JAOPJJ010000141.1:13792838-13803387 GCA_027122795.1 Enchelyopus cimbrius
GTTGTTGTTGTTGTTGTTGTTGTAGTCGGTGCTGTTGTCGGGGTAGTGGTTGGCGGTTCTGTTGTCGTGGTAGTCTGTGTAGTTGTGGGGGAAGTGGTTGTCTCTTCTGTTGTTGTTGCTGTTGTTGTTGTAGTTGGTGCAGTTGTGGGGGTAGTGGTTGGCGGTCCTGGAGTTGTAGGGGGTGGCTCTGTTGTTGTCGTGGTAGTAGTCGGTGGTTCTGGTGTTGTAGGGGTGCTAGACTGCGCTGTCGTTGTAGTTGTGGTGGCAGATATTTCTCTGGTTGTAGTGGAACAACTGTCAACACAACATTTTACTCTTATCTCATAATTTGAACACCCGACTTGCGGAAATGTCTGGTCGGTACTCTTGCAAACTAGCCCATTCTTTATGTCACAACTCACTACTTCGCCCATCTGATCGAAAGGTAATTGATGGTAAATGGACCTGCATTCTATTTCTAAAGGTTCTTTGCAACTGTCCTCAAACTGTTCAATTGGTTCAAAGTCCCCCAATTGATCAGCGTAATAACCACTATTCCAATTTGTCCAGTGACAAACAAGGCAGCCTGGACTAGTGCTGGTCGACTGTGAAGTTGTGACGGTAGTGGTTGGCGGTTCTGTTGTTGCTGTGGTTGTCTCTGTAATTGTGGGAGTAGTGGTTGGCGGTTCTGTTGTTGTGGTTGTCTGTGTAGTTGTGGGGGAAGTGGTTGTCTCTTCTGTTGTTGTTGTTGCTGTGGTAGTCTGTGTAGTTGTGGGGGACGTGGTTGTCTCTTCTGTTGTTGTTGCTGTGGTAGTCTCCGTAGTTGTGGGGGTAGTTGTTGGCGGTTCTGTTGTTGTGGTAGTCTGTGTAGTTGTGGGGGAAGTGGTTGTCTCTTCTGTTGTTGTTGCTGTGGTAGTCTCTGTAGTTGTGGGGGTAGTGGTTGGCGGTTCTGTTGTTGTTGTTGTGGTAGGCTGTGTAGTTGTGGGGGTAGTGGTTGGCGGTTCTGTTGTTGTGGTAGTCTGTGTAGTTGTGGGGGAAGTGGTTGTCTCTTCTGTAAATTGATCATTTCAAAGTCTTAGGGAACTTGTACAAGAATCATACATGTGTTCATACATAAAATAGAAACCTTTTTTAATATAGCCTTGACACAAAATAATATTCATTACTTTTAAACCAAATTAAGTGCTAAACACCCTATTATACACATCTCATACATTCTTACCAGATGTTGAAAAGGTAAAAATCGTTGTTGTCGGCGCTTGGGTTGTTGTTGGCGAAGGAGTGGTAGTACAATCTGTCATGGTCCTGTGGATGTTTCCATCTGCTTCACACACAGCAGTCATACAGGTCGCATCGCCATCGTGTGTGCTGTAGATTGTTGCCCCATAGGGGTACTTTTTCCCATTGTATGCACAGTAGCAAGCTGCAGAAAACATACCAAAAACATACATTCGTTTTGGAATCGCTGTTCATTTGAAAGTCATACTACGGCATATTAATACTTTAGTAATACTGACCTTGTACATCGTATGTGCACTGCATCTTCGTTGAAAAGCAATGACTGAAAATGTAAAGGGATTACAGAAATAGTGTTGAATACAAAATAGTGATTTTTTGGGGGGTTTATGATAGTTTATGATATTCCATAATGCTCACTTATATTTATTGTCATGTTTTGAATTACATTACAATATTATGAATACAAAGATAAAACACATTAAGAATATATATGAACTACTACTGTATTCTTATAAAAAAATATGTTTATATATTGCGCGTTTTGAATATGTAATGCCTAACAAAGAAACTTGTGTTGGACTGGTAGTCTTCCAAATGATTTCCAAATGATTACCATGTTTTACAATTTTCCAGCGAGGGCATGGTATCTCCTTCCTCATAATGTTTGTAATCACCACCATAGCAACCACACTGCTGCTCTGACACGCACTTCATTGACAATTCTTCCAAATATGGTTGCTCAGGAGGGCACCTCGGATAGCAGCCTAGGAAATGAAAAAGGGATGAAAACGTAATTCATACTGTTTTCATCGAAAGCGTAAAACTTGAGTTTATTTTGTGCCGTAGTGCACTGCCTACCTTCGAGTGCAGGGATCAGGTCCGAGCATGTAGCTGTTGGGTTCTGGCATGTTTTAAGACATGTCTTACCACATGGCTCGTAGTGCCACTCGCATTCGCCAATGGGGTTGTAGAAATCACAGAAAATAGCTTATCGGGAATAGAGATGCAAAAAAAAAAAGTCATTTTCATTTCAAAGCAGTTTCTTTTTGAAATACGTAAATTCTTAACGAGCCAAGCGATGTATTTGGAAACAGGGGAACTCACGACAGATGGAGGGAGTTCTCCATCTTACACAGACTCCGACCCGTGTGCAGGCGGCCGCATAGGCTTCCACTGCCGAACAGAAACATTCACAGTCTCCTCCGGTATTGCAAGCACACGTGTCTTTCACGCATGCATCATAATAGTTTTGGGGATCCACCTGATTAGGACAACAATACATGGGGAGCTCGTTGGTTATCGATCAAACTGTACTTAAAGGCACATCTTTTTTATGGAATCATCCAAATTTGACTGAAATTACCTGTGAGTGGCACGCAGCGAACACATCACTGTCTATAATGCTGCAGTGTTTCATCGCCCAAGCCTGTCTATGCGAGTACAACTGGCATGGTTGTTTTAGACTGACTACATCGGGGCAAGTAGAAGACACTTTCCAGCTGTTTGCAAACTGAAGAGATTCCACCACCACCTCCATGTTCCTGGTGGTGAAATCGTTCTTCACACTGCCATCATAATTCCCGCAAAGACCACATACTTTTCCCTGGAAGACAACAGGGAAAGCTTTAAAATATTGACCGTAAAGGACATTAGTGCCTACGATATCAGCATCCTGGACTCACTTCAATATTGTAGTTAGAATCCACATTATCTCTAACCTCGATTTTGCTGCTAACATTCAGCCTTTATTTATCATCTGAATGACCAAATACTAATTGCAAAAAAAGTCCATAGTTTGTTCACATACCTTATAGGAGGAGCTAAGTTTGATCATCACTGTGGTCTTCTTGTTCCAGATGAGAATGAGACCATTCTCAGCCTCGATGACAAGGTATATCCCAATGCTATGGACTTCATACGCTATATCCGCTCCTCTGCTCTGCTTTACAACTTTGATCGTTTGATCAGACAGCATGATCTCAGTGTTCTGAAAAAAGCGGGATAGATCATTGCATTGAGGTACATGTACATACACACGCACCCAGACAGATTTGAACGTATTCCTACATGGTTTACAACAGGGAAGGAAGCCTCATACCCCCAGGAAGAGCTTGATGGCAGTGGAGCAGGTGCTATCGATGCTCCCACACGGTATGTTCTCTGTGAGCACCCGGAACGTTCCGTTGGTCATGTCACCCTGACAGTAATCCTGCGTTGAGAACGTAGAATGCATCAACTCACTTGTCTAGTGTTCCACGTGACCATCAATTATCACTTTTGATAGTGGACGGGTCGCTAACACTGAGGAATGAACAAAGAGTACCTGTGTAAAGATATATCCACAGTCGCCGTTGAAGGAGAATCTCTTATCGTCAAAGCTGATGTAATGACCGTCGCCATATATGGTGCAGGTTCCGTCGCATTCGCGGTCCGTGCATTCCCATTTTCTCGCTTCGCACGTGCTGTGATGAGGAGAAAAAGCAAATGGCGAATCATTTCAAATGTTTGCATTTCATAATTTAGCAAGATGGTTTAAGGCTGAGAATCAATGAAAGCATATACGATTGAAACTCGGATAGCTATAAACATATGATAAGTGCCGGTCAAGAAAGCTTCTTAAATGGACAGACATGGGGGGGGGGCTAAAGGAACAGTAGTATTGAGGATCACGACAGAGTGCTATAGTTCTGTGTTCAAGTACTTCAAAACAGTTGTGATAGGTTGTAATACTTCGAGACCGTCTATATGGAGTCTTTACAAGACAATTGGTGACAATCTCTCACCAGATATTGCAGTCCACCTTGACCGTCTCTCCCGGCGCGTAGGAGACGCCATTGTGTAGACAAGGGCAGAAATCCTCCTTGATGCAACCTCCTTCACCATCGGACAGTAAACCGTCGGGACACACACAGCCCGAGATGCACCGCCCACTGATCTGTTGAATACATCGAGTGACCTTTGAAATGACAATTCCCAAAATTCCCCACTATGCGGAATAGGGGACACCTTTTGGCCATAACAAGGTATTTGTTATAGGAAACACAAACAAATGCAAGTCCAAGGGCAGTAGGCTCAATCATCACTTAGTGACCTCCGTATGAGATTCATAGTGACTATAGTGACATTTATGAACACTTCTCCACTGGGGTACAGTGGAGGATGTTTCTCCCTCCTCAGAATATCTCCATCACATAACAGGAAACATGGTGTCACTGCCTTTCTAGCCCAGTCTCTGTGCTCCCGCACACCGTTTCTGCTATAGCATAGTGTTATAGACTGCGAGGTTAGCTGTACTTACGCAGTCAGAGTCGTCGGAGTAGCAGTTTTTCTGGCATTCAGACCCCTTGGTGCCTGGCTGCGCATCAGAGCAGTTGAAGTACACCATTGGAGCTGTACAAGCTGAGGGGGCAGTAGGTATGGTTTAAAGAGATTCATGCTTAAAACGTTGCCTGTATTGTGATTGGCTGCAGTTGTACGGAAAAAAAGTTGCAGGGACGCTAGTTTTTTCTGTATACTCACATATTTCCTTGCCAACACAATGTAGTGATCCGTCCTTACAGGTGCTACAAAACAGAAAGACAGCAAGCACAGAACAAGGTAAATGTCTTAGGTCGATGGTCAGTGTGTGTTGTTTTTCCACTACGATTACTCTCCGCTAGGATAAGAAAGAGAAAAATAGTAAACAAATAAACAAAACCAATTGGTTCCTCTCTCACCATGTGGCTCCTTGTTTGGTGAGCTTCTGTCCGGGCTGGATCATAATATCCCCTTCATAGCAGGGGCAGTGTGAGATGGTCACACACTGGCACAAATCGTTCATGTAGGTCCCATTGGCACAGCCACAGCCGTCCACCCGGGTGAAGTCCACCCTGCACGCCACGTCCGGCTGGCTCAGGCCACGGCAGGAGCGCTCGCAGCTGGTCATGTGGTGGGAGTAAACCAAGCCCTCGGGACAGCTTGTTGAGTATTTTCCTGTGGAAAATATACACATTTATATAAAGTACATATATATAATAATAATATATGAAAAAATAAGCTAATTGTCACAAGCCCGACATGAGACATTACTTAACCGTCATTTCTTAACCGTAATTAGTGATTTGTTTCGGAATATCATTATTTGACTGTGTGGTTGTGTGTGTGTGTGTGTGTGTGTGTGTGTGTGTGTGTGGGGGTGGGGGTGGGGGGGGGTGACGTGAGGTCGTCGGGCTCACCGCAAGTTTTTTCTCTCCACCCGTCCAGGGACACGCCCACCGACTCACATGCGTGCACGTAGGTGGACAGCGCGGCACACATGCAGTCCTCGCTGTTTTGGCAGCTGCACGTGTCATGGAGGCAATTCTGCAGGAGAATGGGAAGATGAGTCAAAAATCAACACAATCTGACGTGTCATCTTACACTTTGAAATCCAGGTGTACATCTATAATCATGTCTTACCCCATGGAAAACCTCCGGGTTTATCTCAGAATGACAGCGAGCGAAAATCTCTGTCGTGTTTGTCAACAGGCTACACCAGTATGACGCATATTTCTCTATTGAACGAACACACAAAGAGGATAATGGTGTTACCATGACACTCAAGCACAATGCACAATGTCTGTGTTTCGCACAATCGTTTTGGAAAACAGTTTACGGCTACCTTTTTCCATACTCAAACTGCAAGGGCTGCCATATTTGATTGCCACATCATGGCAGGAAGTCTGGGATTTCCAAGTGTTGACAAATGTGGCAGCCGTCCCCGCAATCAGATTGTTACTGGTCCTAAAGTCGTCTGCTTCCACGTCATTAAAGTCTCCACATAAACCTGGAAAGTAAAATATAAGGATTTGTATTTCATACACTTACAAACACTATATTGCCACCTGGTTGGAGTGAAGGGAAACTAATATAATATACAATTGAACAATAGCGGTATATATTTAGAGTACATACCACGGAGATGTCCTTTATACGAAGCATCCGCTTTGATATAGAGCTGCATTGTGGGGACTAGCTGTATCTCTAGTTGGAGACCATCGTCCGTATGGACAATGATGAAGAACGTTGATGGCTTGAAGACTGCTATGGTGCCTGAAATACAACAGATACACAACCAAATTGTTGTTTTCATATGGTTATATGTATTTGTTTTTTTTTGGGTGGGGTGTCATGCTACTCACCAATGTTTAGTGGTATCAAGGAGGGCATGTCATTGTAAGATATCATTCCATGAAAATCAATCCTAATCTTCTGCAATTTTAAGCATTGGAAAGAATGTTATGGTTACACATTTAAAATTTGAAGTTCATGTTCATGTCATTAATAATACAAATAAAATAAATAATAATAATAATAATTATTATATAGGTCTAAATAATGGGTGATGAGCACATTTTAGATGAAGAATTCAAAAGACATTTAATTATTAAGGCAGATGAGTGAGGCATTAGCTAACCTGGTAGAAAATCTGTGATTATGATGTTGGATCATGTTGGATCTGAAGCATATTTTATACACAAAATACCTTCAGTAGTTCACCCGTCGACGTCATGTCTTCTTTGAGGCTAAAGAAGTCGATTGACGAACACAGAGAGCTCGGCTGTACACCTGAACAAGGGAACTGGGCGTGCGTGTGCCAGGGGGGCAGTCTTTGGGTGGTTAGCTTGAACCTATTAGCATCGTCCTGCTTCCGTGGAACAGCAGTGCACGAGTTTCCTGCAGGGCACGAGCTCTGTCGCGCGGGCATGTTTTGTGGCGGTACCTAGAGATGCGTTTACTTCACGGAGATAACGGTTTCTTACATGATGACACGCCTGCCTGCCTAGTGCCTACATGGGTTAGGACACATATGTTTGTATAACAGCCTGTGCTTGAAGTACCTGTAGTGGTCTATGCATTTTAGAAACCAAAGAAAGGTACACCTTGTACATTTTATATTTTGTCATTATTTGTTTAGGTTTGCAGAAACATGAGGGTTGAAATGATAACTGTTCTTTTTATGGGTCTTAAAAGTGTAACGATAAGCTAAGTGCAATTATCTTTACCTAGAAATAACTCCCGATATACAATTAAACAAACTACATGTTTACCATATCTGGAGGGAAGTTGTAGCCAAGCGAAGGACAGAGACAGCACCACCACACTGTTACCGCATAACCATTGCGGATCGAGAGGACCAATGAATCGAGGATGCGTTCAAGAGAAAAACTGCGCGCGTTCCCGATGAGTTTCACAGCCCATCCAATGTAGTTCTTTGTGTGTCCAACATATTTGTAACGGGGCACCTAATCGGCTACCAAGGTCGTGATCTCACGGAACTTTACGCTGACAGAAATCCCATAATGGTGGCGGCCGGTTCGGTTGAGTTTGTTAGCCTAGCATTGGGCCATTGAAATTAATAGGGGGCGGGGCTTCACGCTGTATCGATTTATTGATACCTCCATGGTATGTGCACGCTTGCTCTGTGTTCGTCAATCGAATTTTTTTGCCTCAAAGAAGACATGACGTCGACGGGTGAACTACTGAAGGTATTGTGTCAATAACATATGCTTTTTAATAAACTATCTGTACACTTACGGTTGTCAAAGTTGTCAATGCCTCTTTTTATATGTTAAGACCCTCATTATACTATCAAAGGAGTGTCAGGCAACTTCTAGCCTTGTAAGTGGTTTAAAAAAGCGATTTCTTTTTTACATGAGCCGAGCCCCCATGACTCAAATGTAGGCCCTATAGGATTTTGGTAGAATCTGAAAAAAACATCTAACTTAGCTTTGCGTCATACAGGATCTTTTTTTGCTCCCCATCAAACGTTCAAACTTGTTATCATACTGAACATGTGCCAGATCCATTTTACACCGGAGTTCTCCTTTAAGGCTTATTTTCTTTTCTGTTCTATATTCTGATAACTGTAGCACAGGGTCTGACTTAGCCTTTACAATGATTCCATGAGAGTGAAAACAGCATAAATATCACCCCCGACACACCATGCTGGCAGATCCAACATGAACCAACATCATAATCATAGACATTTTGCGCAACATGCTTTAATTTGTGTAAAAAACTGATTAATCTTTAGCGTTAACTTTGGCATCCATAGCTCTATAGTAGCCATAATAAAGACATACCTCTTTATTAGAGATTTAATCTAAAACATATCATATTATCTCTAGAAGTTCAGACAGACATAACTATAACTTACCATCTCTCCATTGTACAAGAGCGTGACTGCTACCAAACTCTCTGTGTCTGTTACACTCAATTTGGCCATCTCTCCAAGAACTGTAAAAGTGCCAGTTATGTCCTAAAAAGAAGTATATAAATAATCTTACATTATAACATAATACAATATTAAATTGTAATATATTAGATATGATGCATTTCCCATGGTAAAATATTTCAAACCACAATTGTACAAACAATATTGAATCATTTAATATTGGAATTAAACACCCAGTATCAACATCGAAAGCTGAAATGACCTCCAATGCTTTCTTTTTTTCTATGGCCTAATCCTTAAGTGGAAAATATTGCCTCACCTTTGAAAGTACATATGTGCATTCTCCGTGAAAAGTGTAGCTTTTGTCATCGTAGGTGATGATGTGGGATCCTCCCAGGACTGAGCAGGAGGCGGGACAGTCGTGGTCCTGACAACTCCACTTGCCCAGTGTACAGATACTACAAAGTCAAAAATGAAGTGTTGCTTACTCATGTGACCTGTGGCTTAGGTGAGCTTCCCTCCCCAGCTCCCCCCATCTAATATGTTCAAATGCTTTTTGGATCCTCTCCTGGGTATCAAATGTGGAGTAATGCCTCATCAAATAACAAATACCTTACCATTTTAAAGCCTATCCAGATCCGCTATGCAAAATGCAGAGTCAAAATACAGAAATGAACTCTTTATTTTATTTTTTTTATCCCCACTAAATGCCCCCCAACCTCAAGTCTAAGGCGATTCTACTTCCATATTCTGTGACCATGATGGAAAGGTACAGCCGAGGGAACAAACCATGTCTGACATGCCCCTGAGTAGGACTCTAAGGGCTCGTAATTCTTCCCGCCGTGTGTGCAGTAGCAGTTCTCCAGGGCAACACATCCACTGTTGGTCACATCATCCATAACGGTTCCTTGATTAGAAAAATCAAAATGGCATGGATGAGTTTCAAAATCTTGCTTTCATTCAGATAGTGGTCACCCCTAACTAGTGTAGTTAGGGGTGAGCGTGAGGGAGGGGGGAACGGTATGGGGTTCATGCTTTGGGTTCATATTCAGGGTTAGTTTGAGGGGGGTCATATGCTTCATCCAACAGGTCTTTGGAAGGCGGGGTGGGGGAACTCACCTTCGGGGCAGAAGCAACCGCTTTCGCAGTGCTCTGCGCACATCTGGCTGCTCCCCGGTTGGGTGCAGGTGTTCACACAGGGGCTGCCACATTCCTTATACTCCATATTGGAAGGACAGGGCTTGGCTGTTGAAGCCAAGTCAATGGCAAAGGCAGGACAAAGACCAGAGTAAATATGATTCCTTTTGAAGTTGGACAGTTCCCCAAGTATTGCCAGCGTGTGCTTCTTCCTTAAATATGGTAGTTTGAGTATTCTTTGTTATTTAAATTTTGTCGTTTGTTCCTTACCGCATATTTCCGCTGCTGCTGAAGGCTGGGGACTTCCACCTGCATGGGCACACTGGCGGGTGAACTCCGCAAGGGTGCTACATGGGCAGGTTATGTCCTCGCCACAGTGGCACAGGTCCTTCACACAGGTCTCAACAAAGGAGTCAATGTCCAGAAGCTCCAGGCAGCTTATGAAGTGGGTGTCGTTCAGCAATGATCTGCACTTTGACGTCTGCGGGCCAGGTCATAACATTAGCGGTTGACATGAAATGTTATTAATGATCCCCCCACCACTGAGAACAAGCGTGCTCCCCCCCACCCCTCCAAATCTGGAGTTCTTGATATTATTATTTGTGAACATACTTTTTGCGAATGATGAAACCAAGACTTATAATGCCACATCAATGTTCAGCACATTTTTACCCTGATGTTGTGAATATAATAAATAATAATAAGACTGTAATAAATAAGACTGATTAGATAACAATATGGCCGACTCAGAGTTCCAATCCAAGCTCTAGTACACACCCGTCTGAAAGACTTTCCAAACAGGACTCGATTGACAAAGTGTAGTCAATTATTTCCTTTGCTTTGAGGGTGTGCCCTGTACCTGCGGTTACTGCAGTGTACTTGAGTCTCACCTTTAATAACAAACGATTATTTATTGCCATTCACCTCGTTTACCCTTGGCGTGGGGGGGGGGGGGGGGGGGGGGGGGGGGGGGGGGGGGGGGGGGGGGGGGGGGGGGGG
>JAOPJJ010000141.1:14019317-14032269 GCA_027122795.1 Enchelyopus cimbrius
GGCCGGGGTTGTAAACCGCCTTCCCACTGCGTTTGTTGTTTTTTACCTTGCTGTGGTAATTGTTGTAACAATTTGGGGCCCCCCCCCCCCCCGTATGTGTCTTCCAAGCCCTCCATAACGTCTGGCCCTCATCCCAAATACAAAGTGTTTACACATTTGTTTTTGCTTTTGCTTTTGTTTTTACATGCAGGGTCAGTGCAGGAGATGAGCCAAATGCAAATCAAGCTGCAGCAAGCTCAGGCGGCGAAGTCTCTGAGTGAAGACATGAACAAAGTGCTGCAGGTTTGTTGAACGGATTTGAAATTTGCTAAATATGTTCCATGTAGTCAATGGTACACGTGGCTTGCCGTGATCACATGTACCGTTGTTAAGGCACAGGTGTCATACCACCGTAACCACCAGACCAGACCCGACCTACCAGCGGTCCAGCACCCCTTCTAGCCATCCTCTGCTCTCCAGATGTTCTGATGTGAATGCATGCGTTCTGTAGGAGGACCTGACCGACCTGAAGGAGCAGATCACGCTGTACGAGTCTGCGGTGAAGCACGGCGTCATCGCCCTGGGCGACGTTGCGGAGACGCACCTCTCCGAGTCCTATGTCGAGCTGGGCATCAAGAGCGTCAACCGGAAGAAAGTCCGGGTGCACGGGTAGGTCACCACGGAACCCAGCCACCGCTCCTCCTAACTGTGCCGACAAAGAACCACACGACAAACCGCACCGGAAGGTTCACTTTGATGCACGAAGGATCCCCTCTCAGAGTTAGATCTGAAAACATGCTTGGCCTGTAGATGTTTCCACCCTGGCTGGTTACAAGACTATGTGTGTTCATTAATAGACCCTCTCCTTGGGATGGTTGTCGGGGCGGATGTGTCCGGGTGACGTTAAAACCCTGGTTTGCTGTGTGTGTGTCTTGGGGTGCCTCTGGGCCTCGGCAGCACGGTCCTGGGGGAGCTGGCCCAGACCAAGCTGCTCCCGGAGGAGCAGGTGAAGCAGCTGCGAGCGGAGCTCCACCGCTGCCTGGCCAACCTGAAGGCCAAGAGGCAGAGCATCGGGCAGCTGCAGCAGGAGCTGCAGGCCTCCCAGAGCAGTGTCAGCCTGCTGAACACCCAGCTGCAGGCTGCCAAGCCCTCCTCACCGGTGAGGAGCAGGTCTATGGACCGGACTGTAGCACAGGGAACTGCCTTGCTTGGCATAGGACTCATAGTGTAGCAATGTTCATATTGTATCCTTTGAGATCTGTCCAATGCTGTCATACCTCATCTCATGTTTCTTCATCAGATGCTTTATTCGCTAATATTTTGTGTCTGCGTGTGTGTGTGTGTGCGTGTGACCGTAAGGTGAGGGCCAGCACTCCGGGCGTGACGGTTTCCCCTGAGGGAGACGGTAGCATGATACTACGCCAAGAGATACAACAGCTGAAGGAACAAGTAGAGGTCAGTGATCCAAACAACTCAATCCTCATCATCTTCTTCATCACAAACAAACCCCCATATCTACATTATGTTGGTGTTGTACTATTTCCAACGGCAGACGCTGGAGAGGAAGAACCAGAGCCTGCGTCAGAGCGAGGAGAAGGTGAGGGCCGCCAACCGAGAGCTGTGCTCCAAGATGAGGGAGATGATCGAGGAGCTGGACCAGGAGAAGCAGGAGGCCGCACACAGGTAGCCCACCCGGCCAAGATGTCATGGACATGGATCCACCCAGGGTCTGAGGGGTGGGGCAGAGAAGCGCATGGTGGCAGAGGATCAACCCGCTCCCTGACCGTGTCTCCAGGTACGAGCGGGTCCAGCAGCAGTACAGGGACGACGTGGTGCAGCGGGTGAGGTTCGACCTCTCTGAGGAACACCAAGCCAGGATGGATGAGCTCGTCTCTCAGCACCAGCAGCAGATCCAGCAGCTCCAGTATGTCTGTCGCCCGCCCCCCTCTCTGTCCTCCCAGGGTCCATTATTACCGCACTCTTTCCCTGACTGCTTATGACGTTTTAAAAGGATTCACCATTCATTTTTACACAGAGCACAACTCGCAGAGGCCAACGATAAGATGATCGGAGTGCAGGAGTGCTACATCTCCGTCTGTAAGGAGAAGGACTCGCTGGAGGGAAGACTTGGCAGCTGTGCTGAGGAGGCTATCACTAGGGAGAACGAGGTAAGGGCATTACTACACAAGGGTCGACGAGGAGAGGAACATTGCAAGCATTGCTTAGGATAACTGAAGACCACAGGAAATGTTTGCTTCCAGCCTCCATCACTTTTTTTTGCCGAGCTTGAATGACTCCAATATCTGTCCATTATTTTAACATTGGTGCCCTTGTAATGTTCTGATTGGTTTTAGCCTATGGTTCTATGGAATCTAATGTCCCTTCAACTGGCTTCTGTATCCTGGCCTATGCGATGCCGTCTAAAACTGAAAACAAAATAACAACTCGAAGGACAAATTGCCAAATATCTATTGAACAGGGGAATTGCAGCAAACTGTGGATGGTGTCCGATATCGCCCTCCATATTTACGGCCTGAATTTTTTTAATGTATCTTTAAGATTAAAGAGGAGAACAGCGCCGCCCTTGACAATCTGAGAAGGCAGCTTGAGGCCCAGCACCAGGCCTCCGTAGACCAGCTTAAAGCTCATTGGCTGTCGGAGCAAGGGGCAGAGACCCAGCAACAGGTCTCCCAACAGGTGGCCTCTGCCAAGGCTACCTGGAAGGAGGAGCAACAACAGGTAATGATCCCCGCCCCTTCTTCAAGTCAAAGCTGTCTCAGCGCTGCCCCCTTGTGGACACTAAGAGAGAATTGCGCGTTTGCTGCTCGTGGATAGACGGAGAGGACCTGGGCCCGGCGCCTGGAGGAAGAGGTGGCCAGCCGGACACGCTCGGAGACGGCTGAGGGGTCGTCTCAGACGGAGGACCGTCCGTTCCCCCTTCCCGGCACGACGCCATCCACCGCAGAGCTGGACTCTCGGCTCAGGGCCCAGAAGCAGTCGCTGCAAGCGGAGGCGGCCGCCGCCCAGGAGCGGTCCGTGGAGGAGGCCCGGAGGAGGCTTCAGGCGGAGCTTCAGAAGAGGCACCTGGAGGATATGGCCACACAGGTGAGCAGTGAGATGCTGCTGGTTCTACACCAGATGGCCAACGGCAGATCACCCCCCTCTCATCGCTGTCGGACCCACGCTGAAGCATTGGCTCTGATGTCACGGTGATACAGGTGGAGGGAGCGGTGAGCCGGGCCTACGGACGCTGGCTGGAGGACCTGACCCTGCTGCCAGAGTACAAAGCCAACCTCCAGAGAGAGAAGGAACAGTGGCAGGGGCTCCTCAAGCAAAAGGCATTGGAACACCCACTCATTCACAAGCAGGTCCACTGAATTTCCCTGCGTGTTTGTGTATTGACCCATTTCCTGCGACAGGCGTCCCAGGCAGAGCAGCTCCAGGAGCAGCTGGTGCACCTGAAGGGAGAGCAGGCCACGCTGCTGAAGGCAGAGCTGGCCGGGGCACGGGCCGCCTGGACCCGGGAGAAGGAGCAGGAGATCGCCTCCCTGCTGGCCCCCTGGAGGGAGCAGGAGCAGCGCCGGCTGGGCCAGGCCCTGCAGCGCGCCAAGGAGGACTTTGAGCTCCAGAAGAAGGAGCTGCTGGTGGACTGCGAGGCTAAGCTGCAGCATGCGCTCAGGGAGAGGGAGGAGCGGCGGGGAGGTCAGCGGGCGGCGGAGGAGGAGCGGGCCCAGCGGGAGCAGGCCAGGGAGGGGTTCCTGGCGGAGTTGAAGGCCTGCCTGGCAGAGCTCCAGGTAGAGCACCACGAGAGCAGGAGCACGGAACAGCAGAGGGCTGAAGAGACCGCACGAGCCAATAGGAACGCTGCACAGGAAACCGTGGCTCAGATCATCCGGCAGTCCTACAGAGAGTTCATCTCCAAAGCGGTGTGCCAGGCCAAGAAGGAGTCGGAAAACGTGAGATTTTCAGTTTCGGTGTCGTTGACATCTGTAAATAATTACCCGGGAACAGTGTATGTCCCACACGCGCCAAAGGTCAGGCCGTTACAACATCGGGACAGCACTGTTTCAGAGATTATCAGGGGAAATATGGGGACCAGTTGTGAGGCAGCCAGTGCTTGGTGTCAATGTCTATGTTTCTGTGTGTCAACAGATCAGCAAGCAGGAACGGCACAAAAGAGACACACGGGGACAGCACAAAAGAGAACTCGAAAGTAGGCGCTATCTCGTTGCATCATGTGATGCATGATGTATCATGTGATACTCTCTTTCAATACTCAATTTGATCTGGGTTTCATTTGACATGCATTAAGATCTATGTATATTCATTATTGTTGTAGTTCTTTGAAAACATGATGCATGTAATGAAGCATTCACTTTAAAGAAGAAAAAAAACTAAATTCTTAATCACAAAAACTACAATCCCCACGCAGCCTCCGTGTCACTGAGGCCGCAGGAGGCCTGCTGTGGGAGGCAGTGCTCCGAGACGGTGTGCAAGCTGCAGAGGAAGAACCAGGAGCTCCAGAGGCACCTGGAGAAGGCCTGCCGGCAGCTGCAGCACACGGTGCGCGACAACAAGGCCACGGTGCTGCGCCTCAAAGGTGAGCCGCAGCACCTAACATTTTGCATACAGTGATCTAAGATTGGGGGGGGGGGGGTCTAAGATGTGTTTTCTAAAAGACACCTGGTCCTGGTTCTTGTTGCAGAGGAGCAGGAGAGCTGCCTGGAGCGGGCCCGACAGGACCACCGTAAGCAGCTGGAGGACCTGAAGCGAGCGTTGAAGGACACGTCAAGGTGGGTTAGGGTTCCCTCTGTGGCTCTCTTCTGCCCGTACCTTGTAGCTCTCTGGGTGTGGTGTCGATAAGGAGATACACCAGGTCACCCGCATCATCAGACCACATTCATGGGGATCCTTGAAACAGATCTCTTATCTGCACGCAAGTGTGTTTGTGTGCTTGGTGGATGTGACCTCACCCTGCCCTCTCATATCCCCCCTCCCTCCACCCCAGCAGGGAGCGAGACCGCCTCGCTGAGCTCCAGCCCGGACTGGACGAGATGAAGCAGCAGTATCTGTCGGCGGTGGACAAGATTCGAGGTTGGTTGATCCCTGCTCTCCCCCGCTTTTCATGACACTCGGAGAGAGCGAGACAGAGAGCCAGAGCAGGAAGCCTCACGCGTGCTCCATGTGGCTCTGCAGGGGACATGCTGCACTACCTGCAGGAGAGCAAGGAGCGCGCGGCCGAGCTGATCCGCGCCGAGGTCCAGCGGGAGCGCCAGGACACGGCCCGCAGGATGCGGCGCTACTACATGAGCTGCCTGCAGGAGCTGCTGCAGCACGGAGAGCAGACCTCAGGGTAGGGGGCCCGCCCAGACCACACCAAACCAGGCCAGACCAGGACAGGCAGGGCCAGAGATGGGGTGGCGGGGTGGTAACGTAGAGCACCACCAGGTGTGTCATTTTTGCATTCCAGTGGTTGATGGTTTAACACACTGTACCCGGAACAGGTTTCTCCTGATTTGACACGGCCTCATAGTGAACCCATTCAGATATAACTGACACACATTAACTGTTGTTGGTGGTTTTCTCACGCACTCCTGTATTGATAAATAAATGGATAACAGTAGTTCACATCCTGTGTGCATGGTCCCCTATGGTACTAGGCATATTTGTGTCACTGATAACAAGGCAGTGGTAACATTTTATAAGCATGTGTTGTTATCATATTGTCATGTAGTTTACATGTCATGTCAGTTCAGTGGGGGGTTGAGATGCTGATGCTAGCACCGCTGCGTTAATCAGGAGGTCAGCTATCTCGGGGGCAGTAGGGGGTCCCCTTAAGGTTGGTTAGTGATTCCCTCCGTCTCCGCAGTGCTGAGAAGAAGATCATGAGCGCTGCAGGGAAGCTGCTGGCTATGGCCAAGGTGCTGGAAACCCCCGTGAAGAAGAATCCTGGCAAGACCCACACATTGCTAAGTGAGTGGAAGTCAAGAACCAATGCAAATAAGCAAAGTAAAGTCTCATTGAATGAAATGATCTGACTGAATGATTCTGATATTTCTATATAATTTCTCCCACGACAGCTGGCTGTCCCAGTGGAACCCCTTCCTCCAGGGCAGCGGGAGGTTCCACCTGGAGCTCTACTGCAGCACCCTCGCTCCCTGGGCTGCTGGGTCTGGAGAAGGAGGTCCCCAAAGCCGACCCCCACAGCGGAGCCACGGCCCCAAACGAGGCCCGCGGTACAGCAGCCGTGCAGAGCGGCTCCGTGCCGGGCAGAGGGAGGGGCGCGGACTCCAGCCCGCGTACCCACGCCTCCGCCCAAGCTCAGCACACGAGCCCCGCCTCCCGCTCGGCAATGCTGCCGCCGTCTCTGAGCAACGGGATCCGGGACCTGCATCTCCAGGGGGCCGGCCCACTGGGTAAGACCGAGGGCCCGCCGCGGGGCTCCGGGCCCTCGGTCATCCGGGAGACCCCGGTCCGAGACGAGGGGGAGAGCGACTGGAGCGCATCGGGCAGCGTCAGCCCGGTGGCGAGCTACGTTGCGTCGGGCCGGGAGGGGCGGAGTCAGCACCAGCAGGGGGAGGAGTTTGGAAGGCTGGATCCAGATGTGTCAGACGTGACCATGTACAACGACTTCGCCAGGAGACCGGCGAGCGTGCCGTCGGCCAAGAGGACGTGCAGAGAGCCGACGCCCGGCTCCGAGACGCCGGGGGGGGGCGGCCAGCGCAAGGCCGTGTTCTCGGCGCTGAGGCAGTGCCAGCGGGACAGTGGCTTCCACAGCCCCTTCGCCCAGCAGCAGTGACG
The DNA here is from genome assembly GCA_027122795.1 of Enchelyopus cimbrius. NCBI lineage: Eukaryota > Metazoa > Chordata > Actinopteri > Gadiformes > Gaidropsaridae > Enchelyopus > Enchelyopus cimbrius. The sequence continues at coordinate 14,026,098 of JAOPJJ010000141.1, forward strand.
GAGTCACAGTGACGCCTACATCCGCCTCCACCTTCCGTTGCCTTAGCTTGACGTAGCACAGGGTGCCCAGTTGTCCAGAATGATGGCTTTCTATGGGTTGCTTGGAGGAAATGTTTGCGATCATTCTGGTTTAACGTTTCAAAGGCTTAAATGAGAACTGTATTCTGAACAGAAATAGAACAGAAAGTGTTGGATCTGTTAGCTAGCCATCTGACCAGACCTTTTATGGCAGACTCCCTACTTGCTTGAATGTTGCTTAAGACTCTTGGTGTCTTCTAACATGGGGGTGTGTGTGTGAACCTTGACCTCATGTATTCCAAGTTAAACTGAAGGTACTGCTTGTGTCATTCTACTGCTAACTCAGTCACAAGGCTCCACCAGGCTCCACCAGGCTCCTTGACTCCAAATACTCCACATTCCTGTGTGCCTCACTTCTGTAATGTATTTATTATTTTTCATTTTTTTGTTGTATATATTTGACTTGTTTTAACTCTATATTTTATGTTACGTTGAGATATGCTGTGCATATATGAAATAAATATTTTTTTTTACCGAATCACTGACTGCTCATAAGTTTGGTTGAAATGGAACAGGAAATAGACATGAATATACATTGTTATTCATAGATCAAATATGAATCTTATGTGATACAAATACATGAATCTTATTTTATACCAAGCTTGAAAAATGTCTCCATTGTTAAATAACACACTTGGCTCACTTGGTAATGAGGTGAACTACCCCTTTGAACTACACCTTTATTTAGATTCACCTGTGTGCTCTCTGATTGGGTCCTCATGCTCCTTAGCCCTTAATTACATTCACCTGTGTCACACCTCCTATATCAGGGGCACGTGTAGTGGGTGCTGTAGTGTGGTTGGGGACAAGGCTGTCTCTGAAGAAGTACATGGAGGGCTGTGTTTTCGTGTACTTTGAACAAACCAGACCAAAACAATGCACTTCCTCAACGTACCTTCACCGGTGAGTACCATTTTATTTTATCACAAGTGGTGAGTAGTGTTTGTCTATTTGGCTTTCAGTTTAGCCATTTATTGACTTACTTTTATAGCAGCAAGTGGTTTCAGTCATTTGGTTTTGGCTACCATGGTTTTAATGTGAATGTCTAACCGGTCTTGGTGGTAATCATCTTTAGTAGTGTTAATGTTATCTTGTTGGTGTTGATTGTCTGTACAAGTGATTTTTATCTGTTGTGACTAACCTGATTGATGGGGGGGCCCCCTTTGGGGCCCCCCGACGAATGTATGCTCCGTAGATGGATCTACTCAGTACTCTGGGAACCCTGGCAAACACCATAGCTAAGCTGGCAACTTGGAAGTAGTGTTGAGTTTGCCAATGCCCTCTCTAGGAGGGGCTAGGCCAACCCTAGTAGTATCATGTTCCATCCTCTTGAGTTGTACGGTCATCCGGTTAAAGTCTCCCACCATCTGGGGGTTGGTAGACCTCGGGTGTACCTCACCTGTCTGACCCACAGAATGACCACACCCTGTAGTGGTATGTGACTGCTGTAAGGGCCAGTGCTAACTTGCAAATGTAGTGTAAGGGTGGCTAAAGGCCTGCCCCAGTTTGACTTCTCCCCAAAGGGTCTAAGGCCTAACCGAGCTGAGGATCTAGCTGTTCAGATAGGGATAGGGTTAGTCTGCTCCAAGGTCCCTGGTCTGATGCGAGGTCCTGGATCTGGTATGAGGGTTTCCTGGTCCAACACTTCCATGCAGGTGAGCACTTAAATTGTCTTGTACATTACAGAATCCCTCCTGATCTTCAGAACTTTTCCGCAACCATCTCTATGGAGATGTGTACTTTGCAAGTATTTGGATCCAATACTGTTGCAGTAAATTTTATTGAGGAATTTAGGTTGACATGTTAATTATCCAGCACAAAACTATGACTCTTGGAGAAGGTTTTTATTTATCAATTCATCTACCACAGTTGCCCGGCACCGAACCAGAAACCCACCGGACCAAAACCTTGCCAGACCAGTGACCCTCAAGACTAGAAACTTGTCAGACCTGGAAATGATTCTCTTGGAATGTTGGTTTATGTTGGTTTTGCTAGGGCTGAGGAAAACGATTAAAAGTGTTTGAAAATACAGTCTTCAAAATTCCATTTGTTTCAAGTGCAAGTTCTTGACCTTGTCGTGTAAGGAGTCAAATGTGTCTGCGCATGGTGACTCGTGTGTTTCATCTCTAGCTTGTCCGCGTGTATAATGTCCTATACGAGAACTAAGAATTGGTCTGGAACTTTTTCTGCTTTTCACTAGAGTGCCTAATAATGGCTGGTCACTTGTCCTGATGCAACTGTAGTGAAGGCAAAAAAAAATGGGTTATTAGGGTTTGGCTTTAACAAAGTGTCAAAGATAAATCCGCACACAACGTAGCTGATGGCTAAACTCGACAACTTAATCACTAGGGGTGTCGGCCACTCACAGCATACTATAAGTATGCCATGAATGGGGAAAAAGGCCCCTGATTGAGCATTCATGCTATAGACTAAACGTAGGTGAAGCAAGTCCTGACTAGCAGCCCTGTACTATGGGAAGAAATCCTTGCACAATGTGAAGGACACCAAGCAAGGGCTTCAGGCACAACCGTAATAAGATGGGAGGTTATCACCCAAGCTGCGGTCACATAGTCTGGACCATCGATGGATGGAGATAACTGAAGACCGCTAGTGATTGTGTTGATCATTTCTTTCCTCGGCCTGTATGCAGTGTAGGCCCTTTCACTGTAATACTGATAAGTATTAAGTAAGTGGGTCATAACGGTATAGTTCAACTCGGGGAAATAATGTGACTCTTGGGAAATTGGATTGGCCTTTCTTTCTTCCTCATTCAGATTTTTTCAAATGTTTTCATAAACTGTAGAAAGCAAACTTGCATACTCATCAGCTGGTGTCATCAGACACCAGGAATCACTCATCAGAAATGGATAAAAAATCTCAGTTGCATCAGTAGGACTACTCTGACCCTCTACTTTAAGGCCGAAGTGCCACACTTGACTCAAATAACATGAGAAAATGGTGATGGCCTATCTTTGCTGCACAACTAGTCCAACACTTGTTTAGGCCAATAAGGATGCGAGAAAACGAGGCCGTTCACAAATAACTGGAGTAGGAGTAAAGTATCCTGGAGACCACGCCCTCTTTCCCATAGTAACGAGTGGTAAACAGGATTGACTGAGGTTCACGTACCGTACACCATCATATATTCAACAAGATATTGAACCCTGTCCGTTGTGGTTGCCGCACTTGTGGTTGGAGCAGTTTGATGTGAGCTTCTATATTCAGATAAAAATATCAACCATCAACTGTGAGATAAACACCGAGTTAAATACATCAACATTCACTGTAATGAACTGATAGACATTCTTTGCGAGTAGGAGGAGCCCCGCCCTCCGGGCTACCATCGGTCGTTCACTTGAACTTTGTCACAATTCCCCCGCACACTTCTTTTCACCACATCTAACGCCGCCGACCGACGGCACTATAGCCGGGCTGACAACATGTACATTTGGGGTAGCCTGATAGCCGGGTTGGCCCTTTTGCCAATTTTTCTAAAATCGTTGTTTCCATATTTTATCGATGACTGTTGCTATATTTGGAGAAGTTTAAAGCTTGGCGTAAGACTGACCCTTTACAAGAAAAGCAAACCTTTTTACAGCATGTTGGACCGCTTCTTGGAAACAGCGAAGAAGCATCCCAGTAAGACATTCGTGCATTTTGAAGGCCGTGCGTACTCCTACTCGGAGGCGGACGGACGGAGTAACCGGGTGGCCCATGCCCTGCGGGAGCATGCGGGCTTGCGGGCGGGCGATGCGGTGGCTCTGTTCCTGGGGAACGACCCGTGTTTTGTGTGGACCTGGCTGGGCCTGGCCAAGCTGGGCTGCGCGGCCGCACTGCTAAACTTCAACATCAGGTCCAAATCTCTGCTGCATTGCTTTTCGTGTTGCGGAGCCAAAGTCCTCATCGCCTCGCCAGGTATGCCAATCCCCACTCCTAAAGTCCCCCCTCATAAAGTGTATGAAGGCTCACACACTTTTTCTTTGTTTTCTGTTCTTCAACAAGGGAAACTATGATGTTGTTTTTTTAGTGTAAACGTATATAACTTGTTTTATCATTTGCAGGATGACAAGGAAAGAGAAAGTATAGACCTGGTTCGTTTGGAGTTTAATTTCTTAATTTCTTAGCAAACTTGAAGCTGCTTTTTGTGCTGCGTGTCTGCAAATAGTCCATAGGGGATGCAGTCTATGGTTCAAAGCGCACGCAATTGCGCAATGGAGGCAGTGTGTGTCCATCTGGAAGAAGCACATGCAAACATCTGTATTTTTTTCAGAGGTCAAGGACGCCGTTGAAGAAGTGCTGCCGGCGCTCATTGAGAAGGGCATCACTGTGTACCTGCTCTCGGACACATGCAGCACTGAGGGCATCATCCCTCTGTCCGAGAAGATCTCCCAGGCCTCAGAGCAGCCCTTGTCCCCGGACCTCCGAGCCAGCATCACCGTTAAGAGCACAGCTCTCTACATCTACACCTCAGGCACAACAGGTAGGGTCTACATCGCCTACCCAAAGTTATGATCACACCTCTGATAGGAAGAACATATGAACACACTTTCTAGCACCTAAAAGCACCTCAATAAACATGTTTCTTAAGAAAAGCAATCACATTGAATATCATAGCGATCTTCATTCAGCAATCTAGATGTCTAGCTGCAAGATGTTCCACAACTGAGCTGCAGAAACAAACCAAATAATAATTCTCAATTCTGTGGAGATCAAACTGTCTCATTGTCATCTAAATACTGTATGTACAGTAATTGCAAGACGGGGAATACAGGTCTCTCTCACGTTTTCCCACAGTGACTATGTCAATGTGTGTTCTGGGTGACAGGTCTACCTAAAGCAGCTATCGTGACCCAGGAGAGGATCTGGGCAGCGTCGTTCATCCATGCGGCCTCTGGAGTGACTGCTGATGATGTCATGTACATTAACCTCCCACTGTATCACAGTGCGGGTTTCCTGATCGGAATGTGTGGCTCGATTGAGAGGGGTAACATCATATGTTATAATATTAATAATGATAATTATACCAATAATTGGTTGACGACTACTACTTCTAACTCTACAACTTCTAACATTTGAACTACGGTACTACCTCTTCTATAACTACTACCACTACTACTAGAACTAGTACTACCACTACTAATACAATTACTACTATTACGACTTCCAACACCTATACTGATACTAATACTACTACTACTACTGCTATTACCACTTCTCAAACGTTAACTACTACAACCACTACTACTACTACTACTACCAGTAGTACAACTACTAATATAACTACAAACTTAAAGTATGCATTAATGTTGACGTGGTTGTGACATAATACCAACACCACAGAGACTGTAGCACATTCAGTGTGAAAAGATGCAGTGCGTTTATCTATCTGTATTTGTGTATACGCAGTGTTTCCCCTAGATTTTTTTGTAGCAGTGTTGCTGTGAGTTGGTAACCTAACAACGCTAGCGGGGTTCGGGGGCATGCCCCCCCGGAAGAACATTTTGAAAAATAACCAATTTTTGGGGGGACAGATTGAGCTTCCAAATATGACATAACCAACAGAGTCAAGGTATCTGCTGAGACCAGATAATTGTGCAAATGTGCCTTGAACTTGGCAAATAAAATGCATATAGGGGAAACACTGGTATACACGAATTCAGGTCAACTGTATTTGTGTGTACATTGAGGCGTGACACAGGTTTACTAACCCAGCTCGCTATATCTACTTGCAGGTATGACATTTGTCCTGAGGAGAAAGTTCTCCGCCTCTCAGTTCTGGGAGGACTGCAGGAAGTACGACGTGACAGTGATGCAGTACATCGGGGAAACGATGCGCTACCTCTGCAACACGCCGAGGGTGAGCTGAGAGCCCAGCGAGTGCAGCCTTGTGACGGCAGAGCACAGCCTACCTTGAACACAAGACCAGCCCGCCCACCGTTAAGTTTCACACTAGAGGGACTGGTTAGGGAGAGGGCAGCGAACACAATGCACAACACAATACAATGTGTTATGGATTGTGTTGTTCTCTCTCTCTCTCTCTCTCTCTCTCTCTCTCTCTCTCTCTCTCTCTCTCTCTCTCTCTCTCTCTCTCTCT
>JAOPJJ010000141.1:14163050-14173063 GCA_027122795.1 Enchelyopus cimbrius
TCTATCTCCTCCTCCGCCTCGTCCATCTGCCTCTTGGCGGTCTTCAGCCTCTGGGTGAGCTGTGGGGAGAAGGGTTGCGGTGTGATTCCCAATATACTGTACACACACACCTTAGCGCTATTGGGACGTTGCTCCTTGACACGGACACTGACCTGGTCTCGCTGGTTCTGCAGGGACACGTTCTCTTCATCCACCTGCATTTTGATCTCCCTCGTCTTGCGCTCCAGTTTGCGGTTTGCCTGTTGCAAGCTGTTATTGTCTCTGAGAACACACACACAAGCGCACACACACACGAGCACGCGCACACACACACACACAACAACATGGACACACAACACATCAAACATGGCAATATGGTCCTTGTGTGACTCCAGATAATATTATGATTATGTCATTATGTCATGTTTATGTCATGTCAGATTATGTCATGTCAAGCATGTCACCTAAAGTTAGTGTGTGTGTGTGTGTGTGTGTGTGTGTGTGTGTGTGCGCGCGCGCGTGTCTTGTGAGTCTGTAGTAGTGCCCAGTATCAGCGTGTCCATGGCAGTTACTGATATCTCATTTTTGTATTTACCATTCACTTTCACATTTCTACTGCACTGACCTACATTCTGTGTGTGTGTGTGTGTGCCCACCTCTTCTCTCCCTGTAGTCTCTCCTCCAGGTCCTGGATGCGGGCGGTGAGTCTGGAGACCACCGAGTCCTGCTGGTTCACCCCCCTGACCCCTTCCAGGTGGCTCACTCTGCTCTTCAGGTCCTTGTTCTGGACAGGGGGAGACACAGCCCTCTCTCTTACTACACCCAGCAGCATCACTGCACATCGGTCAGGGATGCGCCAGTATGACACCAAACATTGGTTTCATAAACTACTGTAGGCCAATAGTGATTGAGATGTTTAAAGGTTTTTGCTTCTAAAACTGGCCGAATTAAGATCGGCATATGTTGTAATGAAATCGCATCAAAAGCAAATAAGGCAAAAAAGTTAAATATCCACCATTGGCATCTGAGGCTACTGTAAGCCAATAGCGATTGAGATGTTTTAAACATTTTCAAATCTCAACAGAGCTGCATTAAGACTTTCATATCATGTTTTAATGAAATTGCACCAAAAACAAACCAAAGAAGTTAAATATCAGCCATTTGTACCTGTCTGACTGTTATGGGGACATTTAATGGTGGGATTCAAACCCCTAACCCCCAGTGCTGAGTTTGCGGTAGTAAAACGGCACTGGGTCAGTGGTACCTGTCTCTCCAGGCTCATCTTGTCACACTCCAGGTCCTGCCGGGCCGCTCGCTCCTGCTGGACCTCTCCCCTCATCTGGTCCATCTGTTTTAACACAACCACTATGGATTACAACCACCATTTAATAGAACGTTATTCATAAGCAGGTCAGGTCCGCCAACCTGAAAAACAAGCCACTTCCAGCCCAACCTAAAGGGTTTTCCCAGGAAGGAACCCATATTCATGACGGGAAATTGAGTCTGCTCTGGTGGGCCCCATCAGACGGAGGGATTGAAGGGCTTTTCTTCTCTAATAGCACGGAGGGGCCCAGGCGGAGGCAGGGCCACCAGCCCCTCTAACAGCAGCTCTCTCTCTCTCGTCTCTTTGTTTGTTCAGCGTACCCAAAACACAGCACCGCCGCCATTCATTCCACACCACCCCTCCAGGTCCCGTGAACACAGTGTCCCAGTAAAGACACGCTATGTTGTGGATCAAATGTACGCGTGCGGATTTGGTGCTGACTAAGTCCTGCAGACTGTAGGCTCCCTAGGGAAAAAAAATATGTCAACATATTCTACTAATCTGGCATGGATGAGTCAGCTTGGACGGCCCTCGGGCCGGTATTTGATTCCATCATCACTCTGAACTTAAGCACTGTAAGGTGAGTGAGATGTTCTGGTACAGGGCGAGGGGCTGAACTCGCCTGCTCTTTGCTCTTCTCCATCCGGTCCATGAGGCGGTCGGCACTGGTCCGCTCCTCAGTCAAGTCCTCCTCCAGTTGGCCGATTCGTCTCTGAGTAGTGATGGGGGGGGGGCAGTTATGATACAAGTAAGACTTCATGGTTAACTTGAAATATAAATGTTTGAAATATGTCTTACATTAAAAAGAGGCAGAATTTAAATTGTTAATTAAAAGTGCATATGATGGATATAAAAGGTCATTTGAATTACAATTTTTGTAATATTATATAATATATGATTTGATTGTTTATTATGTAACATTATCTTTATTGCAGGATCTATATTATATAATATTATCTAATGATACAAGTTGGTACATTTCCCAAGCTTACTCTTTCTCTACTTGTGAGGAGAGACAGGTCTGATGACTTTAGTAACAGTAAACATGAGAGCTCAACCCAATGTAAACAGTGAGCGCTGACAGCTCTGTGTTGTGTCATCAGCCAGTCAAACAGGTGGTGAGACGCATGTTGTGCAGCCACTGCAGGTTTGGATAACCACGAATGACTGCAAACACAAACAAGGATTTCCAGGAGGATTTGCGCTCTCACATCCTTCACAATCTATGGTAACTGTCTTACAAGATTGTCTTTAAAGTTCTAAATAGTGGGGTTCTTGCCTGTCGCTCCATCTGCATCCATCTACCCTCTATCCATTTACATAACCAGTGGTTATGCAGCGTTCTGAACGATGTAGGGTAACGTAGAGGATGTATAGAATAGGCTTATTGAATATCAATTTACTACAGTAGATTGGTTCCCATTTGCTCCACATCAGAAGTTGTTTGGTCTATTTATCTGTGTGTGTGTGTGTGTGCGCGTGTGCGTGCGCGTGCACCAGGGCTCGATTCAAGGCCAGAAAAAACAACCCTGACCCTACCCTGAACCCATGAAAACCATGAATGTTCCGGGTCTGGCCTGCTTCTGTCCAATCGGCTGCATTCATAGACCTGAGCACGGTTGAAACTGACTGACATTTTCTTAGTGAGTTGGCTGTTTAGAAATGACAATAGGTTGTTTGGAATTACATCCAGGATCCTACTGAATAGACTGCCTCTCGTAAATGATTTTCAAAATGGATGCGGGCCACAGGCCGCAAAGAGAGGAAACTTATTCCAAAAGAGGAGAAAATCTGTTCAGAATCCTTGCTGGGAGGGAAGGAGACGGGTTTAAAAGTATTTTAACATTGTTTCTGGTAACTTTATTATGTATCTATCAAAGGGAATGATAGATAAGGTTCAAGGTTACCACCTACCTTACTCCCCACATGAAATATAACAATATACTGATAGTTTAATTATAATTATTGTAGAGGGAAAAATGTTATCAGGTATTAGGTCCAGAAAACCCAACCACTTGTGTGCGTGAACGTGTGCGTGTGTTCTATAGACCATGAGAATGAAATGAGAAACTTACCTCCATGAGTTTGACCTGCTGCTGGTGATTCTCCAGCATGGCATGGTCTCTCTTCTCCAGCTCCTCCACCTTCTGCTCCAGCTGCCGGCTCCTGCCCTGGGACTCCTGCTGCTCCCTGCGACACTGCTGCATGTCCTTCTCCAGAGAGAGCACCTTGGACCACAACACACAGAAGACACACGTTTCATCCAGTGCAGACGAGAGTTATAAAAGCCAGAACTCTAATAGAAGCCAATACATTTTATATATATGTACTTATTTTTTAGCTGTATCATATATACGTCTTCACATGTTCCCACTTCCTACGTTCGTCTTTCATGCAGAATACTATTTCATCCACTATTTTGGCAATTTTCCATGTTATTCTTCAGGTTGCTGAAACCTAATCCATCCATACAGGCTTTGGTGTATATTCTACAGGAAATGTGCTAGCTCACTTCCTGCCGGCTGGGTTAACCCCCTTCCCGGTGCACTGTGGGGATTCAGAGTGGAGCGTTTGCGGGGCGCACCTCTTCCTGTATTTTCTTGGCATTGAGTCGGGATTTGTCCAGCTCCGCTCCCTTTTCCTCCAGCTGTCTCCGCAGATCGGCCACCTCCCTCTGGCTTCTGTCGCGGGCCTCCGTCACCTGCTGCTGGAGCTTGTCCGTGGAGACCTCGCACTCACCCATGATGTTGGTCATCTTTCAACGATAAGGCAGAAGATAACATTGTCCAAACTGCAACTTCCCGTAGAAGTGGGGCTCGGAAGTGTTGCTAGAGTGTGAATTATCACAGGGGTCGCCATTGTGTTTAATGAAAAACAAACATCCTCTGACTATCATACAAGTACGTTGCGACTTTGCAAAGATCATATTCAGTTACAGTTTCAGTTAGTTAAATCATTACTGGACTTTTCTCAGACACACATGTTGGTGTGGGATAGCTTAACTCCCTATCGCTGGTTGTCTTATATACATAAAAATAAACCTTGCTACATATCCATTTCAATCTTGCGCTCCTCTCAATATCATAATACTCTTTGGCCAGTTGAGCCATCGTTATTTTGACAAGAACAAGGGCTTTCTTCCACTGAGACACTCTCTCCTGGAAACGCACCCTCACAGCCTCTGGCTCACCTTCTTCTGCAGCTGCTCCACTGTCCTGTCCTGTGTCTTCCGCTCCTCCTCCAGCTCCTGTCTGGTCCTCCAGAGCTCCAGAACTTGACTCTTCTCATCCCTCAGCTTGTCCTTCAGCTCCCGATGTTCGTGGTTCAGTTTGGTCAGCTCAATCTGCCGTCAAAGCACAAAGGTTATCAAACCCAAGTATTTTAGCTGAATTATTTGGTCTATTGTGTGAATATCAATGCTCCCATTTCACATCCATACGTTCATAATGATCCAATAATCAATTATAAAAATTTCTGGATTAATCAGAAAATGTGTTGATCCACCAACATTCGGTGGATGAACGCATCGATGAATTCAACGACAGTTAGATCCCTTAATGTGGAGAGCCAGTTGTTGAGCCGGTGGCACCGCTGTACCTGCACATCTTCCAGACGAGTGATGAGGGACTGGTTGGACTGAGACATCTGATCCTCCTTTTGTCTCACTTCCATGAGAGCGCGTTCAACCTGTTGCTTCTCTTTCTGAACGCGACGACCAAACACACAAATATAACACTTCAGCTTACCTAACCAGACCCACCGACAAGATGAGATCTAAGTGACACAACGTTGAAGTGCTCTGGTCCATCTACCTCCATCTGATTGGCCCGTTGCTCCAGCTGTTTCTCGAAGACTTTGGCCTCCTTGACAGCATGCTGAAGCTCGTCTACCTTGCTCCCCAGCTGCTGTACCTTCTCCTTCAGATGTGCTCTCTCTTGGCTCATCGTTCTGAACTTGTCTTTGGTTGCTTCCCGTTCTTTCTCCGCCTCTGCCTTGTCTTGACCAAGCAGGGTATTGTTCTGACAAAAAGTGACAGCTACAGCTTTGACAAGTGTTGTACATGGAATTAATGAATCTGTGCAGGTGAGAACAAAGAGTAAAACAAAACATTTCAGTCACCTCTTTGGCCATATCCACAGCTCTGAGAAGCTTCAGCACCTTCTGTTGGTGCTCTTCCTTAAGTGCACTCACACCTCTCTCATGGCTCTCCACCTCCTCTTTCAGAGCCCCCTTCAGGGCCGCCAGCTCCCCTTCCCTCAGCTGGAGCATCTCCTCCTGCTCCTCCTGAACCTGGAGCAGCTCCTGGAAGCCGTCCCGCAGCTGGGCCATATCCTAAACCATAGTCCCTCTATCACCACCTTAAATATATATCTCAAGCTATGCAGCCTTGATCAAACTGTTTCAGAGCTATTTGTCCTTACGTTTAGAAGCACTTCCTTATCTGCATTCACCCCCTCCGTGTTCTTGGCGTGGTCCAGTTCGTCGTGCATCTCAGAGAGCTGATGCTGAAGGTCTTTCATCTCCGTCTTTGAGCGGTCTCGCTCTGCTTTCAGCTGGGCCAACCTGGCAGGCAATAGCAAAAACACACACTTGTGTATTAAAACCGAGGATTGATGCTGTTTATCGAACATACCCGTCTTTAGCAAGAGTCCAACCCGACTGCAATGTTTGTATTCCATTAGCTCAATATGACAAAAGAAATATCTTACTCCTGTTTGGTGGACTGAAGATCTGCTTCTACTTCATCCAATCGCTTCCTGAGTGTTGAGAGCTCCAACTCACTCTTGTTCAGCTGTTCAGTAATGCTTTTTTTATCGTTCCTGGCCTTTTCACAGGCCTTAGCTAACGTCTTTTCATTCTACAAAGAATACAGAAATAAATAAATGAAAAACTTTTCCCGAAGACCAAAAGAAAACAGTGTACCAATCAGCCTTCAACCTTCACGTTTTGAAATACTTCTCTCTGTGCTGTACCTTCATCTCCACAGTAAGCTGTTTCTTCAACTGCTCAAGCTCGTGTTCCAGTGCAGTCTGTTTCTCTTGCAGATCCTTAGCCTCGGCTGCATGATCCTGGAGCAGAGATTGCCAAAACATGAAACTCTTATCACGAGATACTCTAGAGACACTCTTTCTCTAATATGGTGATAAATGTCTCAAAAACATACTCTATTCTCCTTCGCCACAATCTCAGCTGTCTTCCATTTCAACCTGTTCATCGTATCCAACACCAGGTTGACCTTCTTCTCCGTTGTGGATTTATTATCTGTTGTCCTGAAACAGAAATAAAAACATACCTAAAGGGTTCATTCCCGGTCAGATGAGTAGTTTGCATTAGTGGTTTTCTGATCAATGTAAATACGATCTTGGGGAACGTAGATTCAGTAATTGTGTACTGTATTGCAAAGAATAGGGATTGAGCTGGTTCCTGCTCAATGAAGCGATCCAGCGATCTACTACCAAAAGTGTGGAAATCTGTTCATAGTCGGAATTCCAATCCAATGTGTCTTGAGCACACGCAGCTGTAACAGCCATTCCTTATCTGAGAATATGAGATGACCATATCTTACAAACTTAGCAATCAGGGACGAGGGAGGCAGGATCATATGTATAAGAAATGTCCCTCACCTCCGAGTCAAGTCAACGTTATTTACCACAACCTCAGCCTCAAAGGGCATCACAGGGACACACTCAAATGAGATCTGACAGCACCTCCCCCACCCGAATGCCTTGAATAGGCAGGAGAAAAACTCCTCCGTACACAGTTGGAATGGGAAGAGACCGTTAGAAGGGATTGCAGAACACAGATCCCCCTTCCAGGAAAGCTAGAAGGGTCATAGGTGGAGCGTGGTCCGACACAACATTGTATTGAAGCAGCGTGACTGTAATTTACCACCTTATGTTATTATGAATGTAATTGCCAAGAGGTAATTTAAGGAAGGCAAGAGAACAGAAGGTCCGGAGGAGCCCTTTAAAGTGACCTGCTGTATAAGTAATGTGCTGTTTGGTTCAACACATTCCTGTAGCAGAGGTGGTATCATAGTGCTCAGTAGGGCTATATAGGAAGCACCAAGCCATAGCGGTTCTACCTAGAGAGCTAGCAGAAGATATTAGCAAGATTTTCCTAGCCGTGTTCATTTCCTGGGCGGCATACTCAAAACGTTTGACACACTCACCCATCCTTGAGATAGAAGAACAGTATCTGTTTTGCTGTGTCTTCATTGGAGTCCGCAGAAACCTCCTGCTGTCCTTTCAAAAGATCAGGAGTGACCTGTTTAGAGAACCAAAGCACACATCAACACAGCCTTCGGATAAGGAGTTGCACTGAAACATGTCGCAAAACTCTTTACCTGTGCATCTCTTTCCTGGGTTTCATCAACGTGGTTTGATGCTGCATGGGGACGGGGTGGAGATACCCTCTCCGATCCATTAAGGACTGGTTTGGCGGTCTGGGGAGATGTGGAAGATTCTTTCCCTTGGTGTGCAGTGCAGAGCCGGGTGGTGGATGAGCTCTGCCCCCTTCGACTCCTCACCAGTGTGTCTTGGCCTCCGCTAAGGAGCCTTGTTCCCCGCGGTTCCTCAGGGGGACAACCGCCGTCTTGGTTCAAGATCGCAGCACCCTTCAGAGAGGAGGCTCTGCTGCAGGAGAAGGAGGAGGAAGTGGACGAGGAGGCGGAGGAGTCCGAGGTCCGCCTGCTGTCCACGCTGCGAGACCTCCTCTGATCGTCCAGGTCGAGCCTGCTCCTGGACCCGAAGCGGCCCCTCTTCTGCTGGGTGCTGTTGAAGCGGTCAATCAGCTTGCCCACCGAGGAGATGGTGTCCGTCTCCACTGAGTTTGGGGACCTGGCAGGGCTTGCTTTCACTGGAAGGGCAGGTTCTCTGGGCTGGTTCTCGTTGTGGTCTGGAAACAGAACCTCAGCGGGTAATGGGACCCGGCCTTTGATAGGCAAACTGGCGGTCCGGGTTGCCAGAGACTTAAGGCGACCCAGGTGAGTGGCTCGGACGTCTGCTGCTGGAACGAGGAGGTTGAGGTTGTTTTTCTCAGGGTCATAAGGTTGGAGCAGCTCTGGGTGTCTCTGATAATGAAGTGTGTTGGAGGTTACTGTTCGTCCCGAGTCTCTGAACTCTGAAGATGAAGAAGAGTCTGTGCGCTTGCCTCGTCCACCGTCTGATCCTTCATCTGATGACCTTTCGAGGGAAGTTCCACTCAGCTCATGGTTCTCTAAGTGATGACCTGGAACATCCCTGTGGCTCTCCTGGTCATTGTTGTTCATAACCACAATGGGACGACCTTTTATTCCCTGAATTTGGACTCTTACTCCAAACAGGTTGTCCGGGCTGCTCCTGGGACGGGTGTGCGGATGGACATAGCCTCTTTGGACCCTGATGTCTGGGGAACCGTTCGTTCCGTGCGGCTCCATCAGAACTCCAGCAGCTTGCGACGCAAGGATGACTTTGAGAAGGACTGCTAAGAAACGTACATATTTAATATTCAATTTGGAGAAAAAAAACAGGAGCCTTTTATGCAAATCGTCCAAAATGGGTTGTTAGGCCATGATTCATGTGAAGACTCAAGTGAAATAGCACGGGTAACTGTTTACACAACAATTGTGCTGCCCCTGAGCAGAGGACAATGAATGACAGTTGACTGACACAGCACCCCTTGCAGAGTTACACGCATCGGCTGTGGTGAAAGACAAACTTGATACGTATTAACAACACATTGCCACGGCAGAGAAATGAAAACAGTCCATTCTGTGTACTCGTGACAGGGCAGGCTATTGTAATGCATCCAAAGTTGAGCTCAGGCTGCATGACGACCACAACACACGGCCGTCCACTCGCTGCTGACTGTCGTCATGCACTTTTATACAACATGTGCACGCTTTATTATTAACAAACGTGTCACTGTGAGAGAGGAAAGCCTGCACGTTAACCTTGTCTCTGCCCAAACAAAACACATTTCTTCTAAAAAGGTCCTAAAGCCATCCTTTATGATCCAGTAAAAGTACCACTATTAATTATCAAGTCAATTCAACACAGGAAAGTGTGTCAAAGTATCGCGCCTGTGATAAGGTAAACGTTTTATTTGGATAAAAGGTATTTGTATATTGTGAGAAAGAAATGTGTTCTTTGCATTTGCAAATCCAGGGAACAATATTGTTGTAAAATGGTAGCCTACGTGTAGGTTTGATTGATAACGGATGCCCACTCAGTACTTTGTCTTCCGAATTTTTCCTAGAGCTTCAAATCCATTGTGGGTCGCCTCGCCCTTGGAATATTTACCCAAGTCTCACCATAGTGTGATTAAAAACTGCCCAGCAAATAGCGATCACAAGTAAGACGAAACAAAAACAGGCCAAATTTAAAAGTCACCAACTTACCAACTGTTATTGAGCCTGCTTCTCGCCGATGCACTTGCGGAGCTGGAGTGACGGAGTTGCTCCAGCGTGTCTCACACAGAGAGGCTGGGCTGAGCCTGGACTCCTGATCCAGTCTGGACTCCACCCGGCTGAGGACGCGTCTCCGGGGGCCATATCACAACCCAACCCCTACAATAATCAGGGTTCCTACAGGTTTATTCAAGTCAAATTCAAGTCTTTTTAAGACCCTTTTAAGACCATTTATATAAACACTTAATACCTATTTCACGGCCTATTTCACAGACCTACCGGCAAAGAAAAACCTTTCTTTCTTTCTTTTTTATTTGTTCA
>JAOPJJ010000141.1:14191006-14205566 GCA_027122795.1 Enchelyopus cimbrius
ACTAACACACCCTGGGGGCGGTTGGGTAAGAGCTGGTGTTTGATACCTGTTGTTGGTGTGACTGTGGCGTGAGAAGCCATCTCAGGGATAAGACGTGGGAGGGCTGATCTGGGAGACTGATTGGAGAGCCAGGAGACGTGGGGGTGGTGTAAGAGGATTGGGTCAGCGATGGCCGCAGCACACGTGAGGACTAGACTGACTGACCTCTGCACCCATTGAGACCAAAACTGGCCTATATTCACTAAGACCCGCAATGAGAAGGAAGGAGGGTGTGCGGTCATTGTCCTGTCGGAAAATCGGCGATGGTTTGCTTTAAGCTGAGTAGGGTTGGTATAGCAACCCTGTATTCAATTCTATTGACGGTATATTGAATTTATAGTTTAGTAATTTCTCAGTTTCTCCAAAGTGGCAAATGACTACTGAGTTGTTATTGTTAAAGTAGAATTGACTGTACTTGCATTTAGTGTATTAGGACAATGGATTGATATGTTGGGATTGAGGATTGAAAGACCATCACTGACCATTCCTCCATCTACTCAGGACATCCATGGCCCCTGAGCATTAACAAAAACGAGAGATTATACATTAGCTCTATGATATGTTGGTTAATGGGGCTGGGGTCAGGTTCACACTCACAATGCCGACATAAGCGCTGCTCAAATGTAATTAATGTTAGCTGCAAGGTTGTTGTTCATTGAGGGAATTTGTATTCTATTTGAATACCCTTATTTTATTTATTTCATATTGTTAATAGTGCACATTTGAGGTCACTCCGATTTGTAATGTCACAGCATGAGAGAGCGATATTGTGTATTATACACTAAATGAACCAGGTCAATGACTTGAAAGACTGTTTGCGAATTAACATTCAGAAACAATGAGCAAGGACAAAGAGTGCTAAGATCCTCCTTCTCCTTCTCCACCACTCAAATCAGATGTGACAGGAGATTGACAGTGAAACAAATCAATCGAGAATAGATGGGAACAGAGAGTCAAAAATAGAGGAGGGGGAAACAATGACTTAAAGGAAACAATATTTTCCGGTGGTTTAGAGGAGGTGTCAGCAGTCCACACCTCCAGTGCTGTTAACAAGTCAAGCAATAACACGGGGTGATAGATCCGTGTGCTAGATGATGAAAGGGCTAATGTGAAATCACAGAAGAGGTTCTCAAGACATGACCTTTGATTCCGAAATATATATGTATATATATATATATATATATATATATATATATATATTCAATTAAATACAATTGACCATGAATGTATTCCAGCATTTGGATGCAGAAAATATGTATGTTTGGGCATGTATAAAAAAAAAAAACTACATTTTTACATTTTTGCTACATATACATTTGAAGTCAAGACCAAGAAGACAATTGTTTTAGTATTATTTCATCTGGATTTGGTGCTTATACATTATATTACATTATATACATACATGCGAATTACAAGTGAAATGAAAAACAAAGTCCACATTGTACAATGTAAGATATATTTTATATTATTTGCTTTTTCGACCAAAAGAATCCCAACATAATCTTTATGTTGACGTTTTGGGTCGTGTTCTTACCCACTGACACCAATAGATGGCGATGTTAGAACGCTGCTGAGAATGTGGGTCTTGTTTTGACCTAGTGACTTTATTTTTTAATTATATCCTGATGTTTTTCAACGTTAACGATTTACAGATGGGTGTATCGTCAATTACAATCGCATTGCAGACCTACTGATGTCAACAATGTCATCGATTTTGAAATCAATATGATGATGTTCAAATGTGAGGCGAATGGCAATACAGTCATAGCCTACTGCCACAGCTGTAACCAACAATAATGCATTTTAAACAATCTGGCTGGATGATGTTGCAAGAAATATCCACATTCAACGTGATCCCCTATTTCTAAACGGAGCCCAACGAGTCCGTGTATGAATATCGGTGCATGCAAATAGCCTACAATAGATTTTCTACTAGCAAATAATGGAATTCTACACGATTACCCGTCAAAACCTATACGCTAGCTCACTGCGCCTGCGCCCCTACCGCCTGGCCGCAGCACTACCCTCCGTAGCGGCTGCAGGCGTGCTATTTGCGGCAGTGGAGTCCTTTGCTACTGCTAGATGTCTTTTGTACGTCCGACTGTTTTTGTTTTGTTTTATATTTTTCGTGGGCCAAAAATCGTAGTTTAGCTCACCATGTTTTATCGTCAGCTTAGCAGCTTGACCTAGCTAGGGCTTTAATTCGGTCGGTGGGTCCCGGTGTAATGCACACCCAGCCGGGCAGCAGCAGCAGCGCTCCGCGGAGGAGGATGAGGCCTACTTGTTAAAGCTCCCCACCGCCCCGAGAACCACCGCGACGATGGCTGATGATCCACAACAACCCGGTCAGAAGCCTGCCGCGTCGGGACTAGGCTCCCTCCCGACGCTTGTGCCAGGACTCCAGGGGCCTGAAGCCAATGCGTTACAGTTCAAAATAAAAAATTCAATTTGGTAAGATGGAGAATATCAGTCCTCCACCGATGGTGTCCTTTGCTAGCCGTCTCCTATAATTAGCGTAGCTTTGGAGTGGTCAGGAAGACAGTGTAGCACAAAGCGGAGACCTAGCTCGACCGCTCGGTCGCTTAGGACTGGATAATATCGTGTGTTTGCGACGTTACTTCCCGGGTAGATCTGCAGTCGTAGTGCAAGATGGACAATTTCGGAGAAAAACAGTTGTAGCCACTGTCGTTAGCAGCGAGCAGCAGAGGCCATGTCAAGGATGACACCAGACCCACTAGCGATGCTGATGACAGGTGTCACACTAGATGCTCCACAAACCAGATTAAACACGGTAGCTTACATACTATCACATACATTAAGTCGACTAAAAGACGACCATCGGCCCATTAGTACCGTCGATAGCTCACGGTGACTACCAATAAAGACAAGAATCATTTTTCCACATAAACGTGTGACAAATCATCGTCGATTTTGATGTCATGTGTAGTACACAACCGCATGTCGACGTAAATATGAAGGCACCAGTGGAAATTGTAATACAAAATATATGAAGTGTTAAGAATTATGCGCTTAAATGATGTGTGTGCTCTGTTCGTCATTGTAGCAAATCTGTACAATCAAAAGTGGACAACATACTGGTGAGTAAATATTATGCATGCTTCATTGACTCACCTAGTAATTAACATCTCTGTTTTATGTAATACGCATTGTTGCAGCTGTAATACAAAATGTGACATTGTCTATTACACATCTACATGCCAACATATGACAGATTGTTTTGAGTGCCAATCCTAATATAGCTATAGGTCTATCTGATGCCATGCAAAATAGTTTTTGGAAAATGTTAATACACTACAGATGCCCTGTTGAGCTCCGAGGAACATTTTAATAGAGCTGTATGGGTGGATGGATAACTGGACAATACTGGGATTATTTAGATATTTGTTTAGAAACAGACCATTGTATGCATTCATTCATTCATTGATTTATTCAGTTATTTATGCTTGACAGTTTTGCCTTTATGTATGCAAATATTGGTTTGCTAAGCAAGAAAGAGGCTAATGCATAAGGAAATACTGAGATGAATGCCTTCTTGACAACCCGACAACAACAAAAATAGCATATAAAATAGGGGGCACTCATCATAGCTATCATTATGACCCTTTATGCTAAATGAACAGCAGTGTAAAAAAAAAAGTATGTTAAGAGAAAGAAGATGCATTTATTTTATTCTCTCTACATGAATGCACATTTGGCTTGTAATAATTATGGTTCTACTCACCTTCATACTGATGCTTAGCACCATAGAAATTGTGACCATATATTTATATTTTACATTATTCAATATTTTGAGGATATATATTGTGGACATTGTAAAAAAGATATTCCACACAATAACAATATTTCTAGTAAATAATGATTTACTACAAATTATGTATTATTATTATTATTATTTAAACATAATGCGTATAATTAATAGGATTTATTGTTAACCAATCATGACATATGTATAGAGATATCCGTCGTGAAATAATCCAATTTTTCATCCTTTTATTTACAGCAAGATGTTGAGAAGTTTACAGACATCGAAAAACTCTACCTCTACCTCAAGTTGCCTTCTGGTCCTGGCAACGGCAATGACAAAAGGTATTATTTCATTTCTTGTGGGCACCCATATATTCTGTAGTTCCATATACCCTTTGGTCATACACATATTTCACACACTGTCTCCATTTCCTCACCAAATTATTTTCTTTAATTTAAAGATGGACCATTTTAATGAACATTTAAAAATTGAGAGCACATTGGTTTAATGAGCTTGTATTCACTTGTCCATGATGTCACTGTGTGTTCTTCTGCTTTATTATTTCTTCAGCTATTATAGTTTTGGGTTAGCATTAGGGTTAGTGTTAGGGCTATTAGATGATTTTATTTCTGTTCAATTCATCCGAGGGGTCCAAACAACCATTTTTTGATGACATAACCGTATTTCTGGTAGATACCTGCTATACAAGTTGTTTTGTGTTTTTCGTTTGTTTCCCCATATCTATTCATAACCTCAACCCCACCCCTGCTGTCCAATACCACACAGTAGGACTGAGAATCAGAGGGGGTGCTCCACTCCTGGACTATGGTACAACAAGCTTCTCTTTTAAAAGGAAAGAAAATCCCCCATACAAGGCAAGAACCTGTTCCACTAATATGTATGTGTCTTCTTCTCTCTCCCCCCACGACGCCTGCACAATTGCAGTGATCAGAACTCCATGTCATCGAGCCGTACACAACAAATGTATGCATTCAACTGGATACGGAACCACCTTGAAGAGCACCCGGAGACATCCCTGCCTAAGCAAGAGGTGTACGATGAATACAAGTAAGTATATTACTATTCAAGCATACACAATACACTGAATTCCTTTAAAGTCAGAATTCTGAGGATCAAGTCAGAATCATCTGAGAATCCGAGATGGCAATTGTACAATGCATACTGGGATGTGATGATATGATGACTTGCTGTGATGTGTTTTATTTGCAGAAGTTATTGTGACAATCTTGGCTACAATCCATTGAGCGCAGCAGACTTTGGGAAGATCATGAAGAATGTCTTTCCCAACATGAAGGCACGTCGACTGGGCATGAGAGGAAAATCCAAATATCCTTTAATAGCCATGACCTGGCACTAGATTCAATAAGATTTTAGATTTATCCTTACATTTTTACCTGTCATATACTTAAGCCTGACGATTTTGTTCATCTTTTTCACAGGATTATAGGTACAATTGTATTAGTGTAGACGTGGAACTGTTTATTTTAAATAATGCTGAAGTGATTATTACTTTAACATCTCTTCCTAGGCTTATTGTAAATGTAATAGACTTAATTTGTCCTCAAAATGTGTACTTTGTCCTCAAAATGTGTACAGAAAGAGTGTAAACCTTAACTCTTTCTCACATACTGTTATAGCGGGTTGAGGAAGAAAGCTTTTGTACACATGCCGTCTCTACCAAATCTGGACTTGCAGAAATCTGGTGATGGGGTAAGTGTCCCCACAAATTAACCTTACAACCGACAGGCCCAGAGCACAAACATGCTGGTGAAGTCTCAGGTTCTTCTAACCTAATGCGATGGCGGTTCCTGTCTGTGGTTCTTGTCCCTGGTCCCCCCAGTGTGAGCTGATGGAGCCAGTGGGTCAGTCTCCCAGCGCGGAAGATGAAATGCGATCTGCCGCCTGCAGGTTGGTGTGTGAGTGGGCCCAGAAGGTTCTGAGCAGGCAGTTTGACCACGTGGAGGACCTGGCCCGCTTTCTGCTGAATAGCCACTACATCGGCACCAAGTCCATGGCGGCTCTCACTGTTATGACAGGAACGCCCACAGGTAAAGGACTGGTTCTCAGTTAATTCATGATACGTTTGTTTAAGGGGCTGGGGAATAAACATGATAATAACTGCGTTAACACAAAGTTGTTTGAATGCCCACCATTTTGACACATAAACTGTCTTTTATAGTGTCCCGTCCTGCGCAATTTTCACTCGCTAGGCATTATTTTTGAAATATAAAGCTGTATTTTCTATAAGCAATGGGGTTGTATGTTGGGGCATTATTTTGCAAATAGACATTGTGTTTATAATTAATGTATAGTAGCTAAGGGTAAGTTTCAGAGAAAATAGTAGGTATTTTGCCTTCAATCAGTTCTTCAATCCCATCTGGTGGCCGTAGAGTGCAATAGCGATTGTTTGGCCTGGTGTTGTTCAATTCGATTGACCCTCACCATTCAATAGAGGGGTCACTTGTCAAAATTGTACGTAGGGTATCAAAATTGCGTTTGTATGCACCAGATATTTAGGTTTATTTAAATGTAGCCTTTGTTTTTCCTAAATATGTGACCAACTCGATTCTCTCCCGTCATTCAGTCTGGGACACCGTCGTTGGATTTAGATTTCTGTAATGGGCGGAGGCTTGTGTGAGGTTTAAAATCATTGGAGTTCGCTTAACCAATCAGCAATGTTTGGTCATGATGTATGTTATGCGCCGGACTTGGGAAGCTTCTGCTTTCTCATCATAAACAAATCGCTAGCTACCTGTTCTGAGATCGTAGTGGCAATGAAGATTCAAGATCATGGATGTTAAGTTATCTTGAGAGTAGAGGGGACAATCCAAACTCTTATTTGAAAACAAGAACAGTGTTTTCAAATACACTGTCAACTGTAGTTCACTTTCAACTGTTGAACTACAGTTGAAAGTGAAACAACTTCGACGTCATCGGTCTCAACACCACCCCCCGGCGCTGATTGGCCTGCCAAAAATTGAGACACTGGATCTCGAAAGAAGCGAGCGCTTTTCCAGACTACATTACGGAGCAAAATCGAATTGGGCGGAAGTACGTAGCTGGTATCACCAGGCTACCAATTACCACCCCCACCCCCAAACCTTTTATAGCAATATTTACATATTCATATAAATAAAGTATAGGTAAATAAAAAAATACATACTTACAATACAAACTATAAAATAATTAAATAAATTGAAACAAAGAATTTGAGCCCATGCCTCTCTTCCCAGGCCTGAAGACGCCCACTCCCTCGGCCTTCGTGCCGACGGCCGAGGCCAACTCCTTCCAGCCCCAGGTGAAGACCCTGCCTTCCCCCTCGGTGGACGCCAAGCAGCAGCTGCAGCGCAAGATCCAGAAGAAGCAGCAGGAGCAGAAGCTGCACTCGCCGCTGCCCAGCGACAACCAGATCAAACGGGCGGAGGTCAGCACCCCGGGGCCCACCATCCCCACCAGCAGCCCGGCGCTACTCTCCCCTCAGCCCACCATCGGCATCGTGGTAGCAGCCGTCCCCAGTCCCATCACGGTACAGGGATTTGTAAGAACCGATATACCAGTTACATACCATGACAATCCATCGCATTCTGCCGAAAGGTGCTGAGAAAGCAGACTAATGTGTGATGTGCCCTTCCTCACCGCCCCGTCCCCTCCAGGTGCAGAGAAACCGACAGCCCATGACCTCGCCCAGCCCGGTGGGCGGCGCCGAGGGGAAGGTAATGCCCGTCAACTTCCAAGTAGTCACGCAGTCCATCAAGCAGTCCCCCAAGACCCAGCAGAGCATCTCGGCCAGCCCCGTCGGCGACCGACTGGCGCGGCACCGGTACGCACAAATCCTCCCCAAGCCCTCCGCCACCAGCGCCATCACGCTGCGCTCGCCGCCCACCCTGCTCATCACCAACAGCCCCATCAAGACCGTGATGCCCCAGCCCCACGTGAGCTCAGTCAACGTGGTGAAAATGACGGCAATCTCGCTGACGCCCAGCGGCGGGGGCGCCGGTAACGGCGCCGCCACCCTGCGGCCTGCCTCCACCGGCATGGCCGTGGCGTCCGTCTCGGAGGACCCCCACCAGATCCGGTGCCCCACCCCGCTCACGCCCCACTCGCCTGCCCTCAGGCCCAGCGCGCCGGCGCCCGGCCTAGCCCTAGCCCACGGCGAGGCCAAGGCGGTGACCGAGCAGGGCGACCAGGGCTCCTCCGCCGGGGGCCGGACCGAGGACCGGGTGGCCAAGTTCAGGGCCGCCAGCGAGCCCAGCTTCTTCGTGAAGTTCTCTCCCATACCGGACAGAGTGACCAGGACCAAAAGCGACTCCCAGTCCCCTCCCACCCCCGTAGCCATGGCCGGGACCCAGGAGAGCAATAACAGTAACTGCCTGGACAGTACTTTGTACCTGACTGTTGATAAGCAGAGCGCCAACGGCAACCTGCCCTCCGATGGCTCCTCGGCTGTTACCCTGTCACCCAAGGAGCCCTGCGCGGACCTCAAGGGGGCCCGGAAGCGCACAGGCTCTGGCGTGGACGCCCACATCATCCCCGTGAAGAGGGTGTTCATCTCCCAGCAGCCTCTAGCATTCATCGACAATCCCAAGCCCGGAATCAGCAGGCCGGCGGTCAAGAGGATCTCCAGACCCGGGACGGCAGCCCGGCCAGAGAGCGCCCCCTGCAAGGTGACTGTGAAGCAGACCTCCATGGGCGCCACGCAGGTCCTCGCGCTCTCCGACTCGCCCATCAGGCAGGCGGACGGCACCCGCACCCTCGTGAAACCCCAGGCCTTGCTGGTGAAACGCGAGGACCGCGCCGCCTCGGTCGACGCCGTCGCGGCTGCAGCTCCCCGGAACAGCGCGGCGGACCAGGCGCTGCTGCAGCAGATCGCCGCGGCGGACCCTCACCTCATCCCGGCCAACTCAGGAGCACACGAGGCCTCAGTCCTGGGTGACCTCAAGAGCACAATGTGGGAGGAGGGTCAGCTGGAGGAGCTGCAGAAGCAGGCGTTCGCTCAGCAGATCCCGGCCGAACACAGCCAGGCCCAGGCCGACCAGCTCGCCATGATCGACCAGGCCAGCGAGGCCTCCGGCCAGCTGTCCCTCTCGCAGGAGATGGTGGACTTCACAGGCTCCCAGCCCAGCATGGACTACTTCCCCTTCAACGACGACGACATGACCCAGGACAGCATCGTGGAGGAGCTGGTGCAGATGGAGGAGCAGATGAAGCTGAAGGGCCTGCAGCCCCTGTTCAGCTCCTGCGTGGACATGTCGCTGCAGGGCCCGCCCGCCAGCGCTCCGGCCTCCATCCTCAACGCCCATCAGACGGGCCCGGCCTTCTTCCACTCTGTCCACAGCAGCACCACGCCCGTGCAGACCCCTACGCCCACCCCTACCCCGACACCGACACCGACCCCGACCCCGACCTCCGAAATGACGCTCGGGCACAGCATGACCCGAGAGAGCCCGTGCTCCCGCATGGCTGTCGTGACCCCGGTGGACGGAGCCATGGGGCGCCACACCCCGATCAGCACGCCGCTGTCCAACTGCAGCAGCAGCGTCCCCCCCAGCCCGGTGGAATGCAGGAACCCCTTTGCCTTCACTCCCATCAACTCCAGCATGACGGGCTACCATGACTCCAGCGTCGTCTCCAGCAGCCCCGTCAAGCCCATGCAGAGGCCCATGGCCACGCATCCCGACAAGGCCAAGCTGGATTGGATCAACAATCGTTACAACAGCAACAGCAGCGGGCCTCTGTCCAACCAAAGCCTCGGCATTCTGCCCAGCTACCAAGACCTGGTGGACGACCAGTTCCGTAAGCCTCATGCCTTTGCGATCCCTGGCCAGTCCTTCCAGGCCCAGTCGAGGCAGGATGCTCACTTTGGCCGCCTTACCCCCATCTCCCCGGTGCAGCAGCAGGTGAGTACCGTGACCACGCCGACAAAGCAGGAAAGCTTTGCGGTGCCCGCCCCGCTGGACAACAAGGCCACAACATCGACAGGCTCCGGCACTTTCCGCTGCCGCAGCGTGAGCCCGGCAGTGCGCCAGAGGAACTCGAGCGGCAACACCGCTGCTCCCACCAGCGCCGTCACCGCCACCGCAACAACCACCACCACCACCACCCGCGCCGTCATCTCCCCCTTCAACGCCGCCATCACCTCGGAGATGCTCAGCATCCTGTCCAACAGCCAGGCGGCGGGCTCCGCCCACAGCATGGCCCAGCGCAGCCAATCGGTGCCTCTGAACATCATGATGCAGAGCGAGCTGTCGTCGGCGCAGGGCCAAAGCAACACCACCAAAATCACCAGCGTCCTCCTGAGCAAGATGGACTCGGAGGGGGACGAGGCGGTGCGCGGCCTGGGCATCAACAACCTCCCCTCCAACTACACGGCCCGCATGAACCTCACCCAGATCCTCCAGACCACGCCCACCTTCAGCGGAGGAGCCTCCCATCAGGCCCAGCTGCCGGGCAGCTCCAGTCCCGCCGCCTTCGGGCTCCAGCAGGGCTACCTGGCCGGCGGCACCGCGGAGCAAGGGGTGTTCGCGGGCGACGAGGCCCAAGCACAACCCGGCCCCAGCGAGCAGGACCAGCAGCAGCTGCAGGAGGCGGCGGCGCACACACAGGCCAAGCTCCTCCTCCAGAGCACTCAGCAGCAGGAGGTGGCGGCGGCGGCGGAGGCGGCGGCAGCGGCGGAGGAAGAGCAGCAGCAGCTGGACTTCAACAACACCGTCAAGGACCTGCTGGGCGACGACGGCCTGAACCCCAGCTCCCAGCTGGTGGGTCAGGTGGCCTCGGAGCTGAACGCCGTGGTATCGGACTTCTCCAGCGACATCAGACTGACTTCGGATCTGTCCAGTAGCATCACTGACCTTAACACCTTGGACACCAACCTGCTGTTTGACCCCAACCAGCCGCAGGAACAATATGAGGACTCGACACTGGAAGAGCTGAAGAACGACCCCCTTTTTCAGCAGATATGCAGTGACCCTGTGAACTCTGGCTTTGAGTGGCTGGAGAGCAAAGACCAGCCCACCACAGTTGAGATGCTGGGCTAATGTAATCTCCAAACTCTCTTGGGGTTTTCCCGTTCCCTTGTCGTTAGTGTGTAGTGTGTCCGTTGTATATGTGTTTTTATACTATCATTTGTTTGGGATTTGTCTGGACTTTGCCATTTGTCCTGTTTAAAGTGCCAGGCTTACCAGAAAATCTCTCCTACTGATCTTTACAGCATTTCTTACCTTTACTTTATGTCACCATGAATTACAGTCTTTACCACTTCTCTCTTTCTCTGTGTCTGTCTTTCACTGTCTGTCTGTCTGGCTCTCTCTCTTTTTCTCTCTCTCATGAAATCAGAAATGTATGCATTTCTGTGTATTTATCAATTTCTAAGATATGAACACAGAAAGAAGCTTAATCTTCCATACTATAGGCGATCAATAATGCAATATTTGTATTCAACAAACACTTAATAATATTGAGATTAGTTGAAAATTTGGCACAAAAGACCAATATGTGTGTTGTCAACAGTTTTTAAAGTGTGCATTTCACATTCAACCATGAGGAAAGATCACATTGGGATTGTAATATATGCACATGAAATAGTACACCTGCCTGCCATATCTGAATATAAAACGGGTAGCAACTTGCTACCAGGTGCTGAATTTATGACATAATCTTTATATTTATCATGAACCAAAACAGTGAAGAAACAGACCTCACGTCTGAGCATTGTTCAACAGTGACATTTTTCTTAAAAAGCCTATACTACTTGTACTGTTTATTATCTTACAAAGGGAGTAGACGAATCCGTAGAGAGAAAGATTGAAATTCAGGCCACTCTGTGGACTACACACATTGATAGGAATCAAAAAAACTGGCTGCCTTATCCCCAAAGTCCAAGGCCTTATGCCATCATTAGCGACACTGTACATAGTAGAACCGTTAGATCGCTTCAGAGCCACCGTGGCATCTTCATATCAAGGCAGCTGTTCTTCTGTTCATGATTTCTGCACTATTTCCTCATCTTTGTTCTTTTTATTTTGTTTTGTTGTTTTTTTTATCAGTGTTATAGATGATGCATATTGTATATAGACTATGAACGTGTCCCTTTCCCAGTTATATATGGAGAACAAGATGATATGCTGGCATTTTTATGAATACCTTTGGCAGACATGCATTCCGCTTGAGATCCTTTTTGCATTTTCTAACCCCCACCCCTACCCACCCCTTGGGTTGAATTTAGAGTTTCAATGGTATGGAAATGGCTTTGTTACCTGTGGAGTCTGGGAGCTACAATGCGATGCTAGGTTAGGCTAGTTGCTAGGTTGCCATCTTGAAATCTGGAGGCCATGAGACAGTGTACGTTGAAATCCAGCCTTATTTCCATACCAAAGATGATTTTGTTATAACGTTCACATTATCATATCTGCATTCACTCCTCGTTAGCATTAAAAAAGAAGGGAAACTGGCAGCATTAGAGATTTTTTTGTTTAACTTAAACGAGTGGGGCATTAAAAAAAAAGCATTCATTTTCAAAAATATATGTAAAGTATGTACATTTATAAAATGGTCACTCTCCTATGCTTTATAGGCAACTATGGACCAGAAAGCATGTTGAAACCATCACTGCTAGCCAGGTAGGCTATGTGATATAGTAGGATGCTATGCTTGAGTTTCTGACTATCGTCATTGTTGTATAAGTCATGTTAAAGCTCCATCTGTACATAGGATAGATACATAGCTATTTGATGTATCGAGACACTATATTATGGCCATTATTCTAGCTAAGTCTATGTGCCATCATGAAAAAAAAAGCTTAACCGAAATTATAGTAGGCAAGAATACTGTGTGTTATGTGTTACATTTCTGGCTTGATTTGTTGTTCAAGTGATGCTGTCTATTGGGTCTCTCGCTTGCTGATGTGTTTAGTTTCTGTTCCGTTTTATTTCGAACGCTAATAGGCCTCTGCCGTTGCAGATTGTGATGTGTGCTTTCGAGCGGGAACAATGGCATGGTGTATTGATAAGGGGGATCTACGAAAAAAAAGTTGATATCCTTTTAGCTGGTTGCAAACATTTCTGTGACAAACATTGCGCTCAAAGCCTTTCAGCAGACACTGGAGAAAAAAAAATCAATGAATCATGTTTCAGACAAACTTTGGAAGTTCACATTGTTGCACTAAATTTTTATGACACAAGGCTTTGCCACATCTTTATGGACAAATGGTTATGATGGATACCCGCAAAAAAAATATTTTTGTTATGACAACATGAGTAAGGAAACTTAATTGAATTGTCAGAATAATTGTCTTGTAGCAAAATGTGCATTAATCTCAGTGAGATACACATTCTTACTCATTCTCATACATGAGAATAAAAGCATTGAGGATAGAAAAATGTTGAAATAACCTTTTAAAACCTACATGCTCATTATGTTGATAAAAATGATTGTACGCACGCATGTGTGATGACTTCTATCGTACTTTGTATTCTTGGTAACCACTGTCTTATGTGATTTGGGCGGGTTCTGTTAATCAGACAGACAGTGCTAGTTCTTGAGTTACGCAACGTTCATTGTGTGCTGTTTACTAAGTTAATATTGTTCTTAATACTATATGTTTTGACTATGTTTTTTCAGTCAACTTTTACATATTGTTTCACAAAAGGCATTTTGTGAGGTTAACATTTTTCTTTTTTTTTTACGTTGATAAGGCACTGATATTTCAATTTGAATGAAGGAAAAAAAATAACCAATGCACCATAAAGATGTACAGGAGACAGTGACTCTTAACCCTGTACCTTCGACTGACCCAGTACCAACTCTGTCCGTTTCTACCAGTAGAATAGCCGTCCCCCGTGGTGTTGTCTGGTGTACTGCTTAATGTACAGTAGCTTGTTAATATTGCAACTGCGTTGTTTCCTTTTTTTCAATGGAAAGTACTCACTGGTGAGATTTTTAAAGTGGTTTTAAAAGCCAATAAACTTTTTTAAAGAACGTTCTCTTTGCCAACGCCTCCTTATTGGTAATCGTGTGTGTGCGTGTGTGCGTGCGTGCGTGTTCATGGATCTACATTTGAACTTCGGTAAACACATTATCAAAATGTCACTCTTATTCACAGAACTCTTGCAATAGCCAATTACCTTTATTGATTCTTCTATTTGATCTCCTTGCCGCTGTTTATTTGTCACACACGCATCCCCATACAGTATAACACAAACATATTGCGTAATACGTATTTCAACAGTCAAGTTTATGGGAAGGCTGAAAAACCTTTCCATCATCCTCTCAGCATGGGGTTAGAGGTCATGTCAGCTCTCCAACTGACCCCGGGGGGTCATTTGGGGAGTGGTCTCTCCCACATACAGCCGCTGACCAATCAGAGCAGAATCCTTCGGCCATCGGCTCCGCTTTCCCAGGGCCTCATGATATTCATAACATGTTAATGACCTTTGCCCTATTGATCACGGCCCCCTCCCGCCTGACCCGCGCACGGAGCCTCGTCATAGGCTAAACCTCAGACTACGTGAGTCAACAGATTTCATAGGATCGGCAGCATCAAGGAGTCACCTATTAGTGTATGGCATCTGTTACTAAAGATAGATACAAGATATATAAAGTATATATATGGGTCAGAACCTTTCTTAAGGTTTTTTGGACGTTTGAAATTCTTCAAATGGTCATAAATAAACCAAAAAAGAAGGGCTAATCATTTTGGTGGTTTTAATGTCGGTATTGTATAATAGGTATATTGTGAAT
>JAOPJJ010000141.1:14221166-14239544 GCA_027122795.1 Enchelyopus cimbrius
TGTGTGTGTGTGTGTGTGTGTGTGTGTTACTGTGTGACAGGGAGCAACACCATGGCCCTGCTGGAGAAGCTGGAGCCGGGGAACATCTACCTGGTGAAGATATGTGCTGCCAACCAGTTCGGAGACGGCCCTTACTCCAGCCTGGTGGACGTGGCCCTTCCCAGGGCCGGCGGGCACCGCAGCAAGAACCCGCGGCATTCTGAGAGCTTCCCTGAGACCCCAGGTAAAGCACCGACACCAAACCAACAGAGCTCCGGAGATCTCGTATTCTGATCTCGGATCAGAATTCAATGTTATGAAAAATCCCAATGGAAAAACCTAAACCATTCAGAAAGCTGAGGCTCGTGTATCTCTGATAGAAACTGTTTCCACTGTGGCTCTCAATTATTAATCCAATGAATAAAAAATGAATAGGAATTGATTCCCTCTCGCTGTCTCTCCTTCATCGCCGGCGGTACGGTAACGTGTTGATTACTTTGTTAGCCGCATGGTGAAACGCTCCGTTTGATGTATTCCCTAGGCCTCAGCAACAGCATCTACCACATGGACCAGCGATCCATGACTGGAATCATCGTGGGCGTCTGCATTGCGCTGTCCTGTATCGTCCTGTGCGCCCTGATCCTCATCAACAAGGGCAGATCCAGGTACTGCACGCACAATCCTGGCGTACTTTAATGGCTAGGGTACCTCAGTAAAGTATTCTTCTTCTAAAATTGTAATTTCATGACATGGTATTAACGTAGATTTCTGCCGAAATGTCGTCGTTGGGATAGGAAAACGTCGGGTCCGAAGGTGATCGGCATGATGAACAGGGAAGGCCCGCGTGCTGCCGGACGCCCGGACGGCGGGCAGCAGCACTCGGAGAACGCTGAGGTTCTCGCACCGATGCTGAGACAGAACTTCAGTGACGCCAAGGTGAGATACACCACACACTGCCCCCTATAGGTCAGATCAAGCATGAACATCATATGCAGAAAACACTTCTTTTTTTTTGCTTCTGATTAATGTCATTGGTTGACCAATCCCCAATCTCGCCTTGCGTTCTCCAGGGCGGACCCAACATGCTACTAAGCCGCTCGTGTCCACCGAAAGGCGCCCCTAGAAGCAAGAAGTGGCTAATGTTCACCAAGGAGAAGCCAAATCCAAATATAAGTGATGTAAGTTTTATTATATAATTTCTGAGGAATACAATAATTGTATTCTCACCTCCGCGTTGTTTTTCAAAGGAGACGGCAAGTGGTACGAAAGTGACAAAACGTGCAGATTCACTGACGGTTTTCAACCTGTTTGGGCCCCACAGGCGGAGAAAAGGGCCTGCCTGTACGAGGCCGGTAAGATGGTCCTGCGGTACGAGGCGAGGCCGGGGTCAGCGGCCCTGCCAGCCTTCTCCAGGGAGATCCTCTTTGGGCCGCAGCCTCATCAACTCCACCCGACCGAGAGCCTGCAGACGGGCGAGAGCAGCCAGGAGACGGCCGACTCGGGACACTACTCCAACGAAGAGAGCAACGAGGAGATGAGCAATTCGTCATCGGGAAGCACCGGCAGTAAACACAGCCGACCGGAACGCCCCTCTTCCGGTCACACCGACGGCCCTGCGGTCGTCCTCACTCCGTCGTTCAGAGTTGAAAACAACTACGAGATTGAAATCTGCGCGCTCCCTCAGCTGCTTCTCGATGCCGGCAGCCAGGCGGTCCCAGCAGTGATGGTCTCCCTGCCGTCGACGTCCGGTTCCTGACAGCATCGCCTCCCACGGCCTCTTAAGACACCGGTGACCCTTCTGGGCTTTTTGACCTGCACAGCTTTCTCACGCACAGGAGATCAGGAAGCCGATGATGAGGGGCTGTAGGTGTTTCTCCTTCTGGCGTATCTCAGGATTTAATTTTTTTTTACAAAAAGATCTGCCTTCGTGTGCATGAGTGTGTGTGTGTGTGTGTGAGAGTGTGTGTGTTAGTGTGCGTGTGCAAGTGTTCTGCATCGTCTCACCTAAACCAAAGCTCACCTAAGATGAATGTTTAAAAGAATGTCAAAAAAAAATATTTAGGTGTCGAATACATTTTCATTGTGTTTAATTTCTTCCACTGGAACAACAGGAGCGATCAATCCCTTTGAAACTAACTCTCTACCTCAACTGTCTGTTTTTGTGCGTACATTTCTACCTCCTTTTTCGCAGTACGTGGTGCAGTATTTTTTCAAGCCTCAGGGGGAAAGGTTGAAACATTTAAGTTCAATTTGTCCTTTACTTGTGTTAAGGCAGTATCGTTGAGTGGCTTCTCCACATTTTATTTGCAAACGTGAACAGCCTTTTATATGTCACATTTCATAGAATGCTTTGAAAAGAATAAGTGCATTAGACATTGTCAAACTTTTTGAGTAATATCATACCAAAAACAATGGCGGGCATTTCAGTGCACTGATTTTATAGCTTTAACATGGCCTTATTGCGGAGGGCTTGGCATTTTATGGATAAGGTGGATCCAAAGATGGGAAAGAATAATTGTGTCCAAAGAATGATGAATTTTTAAGTGCTACCAAAAAAAGAATATGTATATATAGGGTTCGTAGCCCGAACATTTTTTTCTTAACAATTATATATAAAACCCAGAAGGGCTGGTATGAATGGTTTTGCTTATTATGTCTTTTTTCTCCTTAATGCTTTTTGTTTCTTGGTGAAAGCTTTAAACACGAGAGCCCTGGCCTTGTGTCCCGTTTGCCTTCTACAGAAATGCTAAGTGCAGTAGTGACACGGACGCTACTATCCAAAGAGTTGTACGCTTCCGCAGATGGGTTTTGCTCTCATATCATTCCGCCTTGGGTGTGATTCGGTAGATATTATCGGCGGCAGATGAAAGTGTGTGTGTGTTCTGCAAGTGGTAGATTATGATGGTGATGGTGAGGATTATTTTATCAAGGGATATCTATCACTAACTACTAACTAGTAATAACAAATACTGAATCGGGAAGTTATCCTTTTCATAACATCCTTATGTCTTGTCTTGATGAAGACATGCAGACTATCAAAATATGGACCCTATGTGTGAAGAGCAACATAATCAATTTTTAGAGCTATATACAAAGAAAACCTTGCCAAAGAAACTTGAAGTCTGTTATTTAGTGATTTGTTCTTTCTTTGGTTTGATTTTTGGAAAACATTACATATATATGTCATTGGCTTTTCAATAATTTTACTAGCCGTTTTTACATTAAGGTAGTCTGTTACGTTGTGTCAAGCTTGAGAGATCATTCTGTGTTTTGTATCTATTTGGTTTTGTCCATGTTGGAACAATTGAAGGTTATTAAGGTTAAATATCATTTGTGTTTAATTTGACCTTTTAGCATACTCCTATGTTCCGAAACCCCAGAATTCAGTGTCACCAATTAACCTGATTAACAATGGTTTGTAGTGTATTTTTCCTATGTGGAATGAATTTGTAAAAATTGCCAAATTCTGTTCACTGGTAGTTTAGCTACCAGGACCCAATGCCAATTGTAAAGGATAATTACTCTTTATTGTTATTATTTAACTTATGCTTCTATAATTTCAAATTTTATAATATGTTCATTATTTAGTCACACTATTATTTTGTTTTTTCTGTTCTGAATTGTCATTACATCCCTCTTTGATTCTCTCAAGATATCCACAAGTAGAAAATAAAACGATTATTGAAGAAAAAAAAGAGTCCTAGTTTATTTTGGATTTGATCATTATGTTTGATTTTCATGTGTGTACACCTCTAGGTGTACAATTCATTCTTGTCTAAAGCCTAAATTAATTATTTACACTGATTGAGCATAAGCCTACAGAAAATCTAAATGACATTTGACCATATTAGCGTTAACATATTACTTTAAAATGATATTTTAATTAAAACAATATGTCAAAATTGTTATAACGTTGCAACAGCAATCAACACGTGCAGCGAAACGTCGATAGGGGGCAGTAATGGGAATATCCGCCAGAATATATCCTGAACCGAAGAAGATTACACGGTCTTGTTTTCCTCAGCGTGTTTTGCCTGGTGCTCCTTCGGAAACGGGGACCCAAAATGCGCATTGAAAAATGCTATTTTTGCTCGGGGCCTGTTTACCCCGGGCATGGGAACATGTTTGTTCGAAATGATTGCAAGGTATTTTGATTTCTTGTTGAGTAATCGACGGTAGTTTAATGCAGTATCGTTGTTTTTCAGTGGTGCTAGCCAAAGGGCTAACGTCATAGCCATTTAAACGTGCTTGACGCATTCACGTGGTATCATGTCGTGGTCTGTTCAGTGTGCGTTCGACATCATTGGCTCTTAAATTATTTTTGAAACCATGTAGCTTGTATATGAACTGATCAATCAATATCTGTTTGGTTTGTTAGACCGAAGTAACGAGATAAAATGCTCGATGAATGTCAATTTTTTTTCCTCTTTTGATGTTGGGGCGCCCTCTACCGAACATTTTCGGAACCAATATACCTGGCAGTGTGGACCATCCTCCCCGTCCTGGTTCTCTGCCTTCATCTGTTTTTTCTTGTTCTAGGTTTTCAGATTCTGCAAGTCCAAATGTCACAAAAACTTCAAGAAGAAGCGTAATCCAAGAAAGACAAGATGGACTAAAGCCTTCAGGAAAGCAGCAGGAAAGGAGTTGACAGTGGTGGGTTTCTATTGAATTGCAATACATTAACACCATGTATGCCAATACTTGTCTATTAAGATATCCTTTTTAACATGACCTTGTTACTTTTTCCTAGGATAATGCATTGGAGTTCGAGAAACGACGAAATATTCCCCTCAAATACCAGCGTGAGCTGTGGAACAAGACAGGTAATTCTCAACCACAATTTGAACCTAAAACTGTTATCTGTTGTTTTGTATGAACTTAATACATTTTGTGTATTCATTCACTAATGTATTATGTCCTATCTGTTCCAGTGGAGGCAATGAAGAAAGTAGAAGAAATAAAACAGAAGCGACAGGCACGCTTCATAATAAACAGGTGAGATACAGTTTTCATTATCAGCACAATGTTGTCATAAGTGTGAAGTGATCGGGCGGAGAATGTGTTGGTTGAGCCTTATCCTTGGTACTCATGCTATTTACATTGTTGTCTCTAGATTGAAGAAGGGCAAACAGCTGGACAAGGAAGAGGCCATCGTCTCGGTCAAGAAGAACATTCACCTGATCAGGGCGCCACATGCAGGTAAGACAGCTGGTACCACACATGCTGTTGAGGATTGTCTGGGGCAGGAAGGTTCTTGTTTCAAATCCTGGTCCCCGAAGTTTATTCATAAGCATATTTTAGGGAAATGTCTTGCCACTCCCTGATTATTAATGTTATTTGGAAAGAAGCATCAGTACATACATTAACTAAGTTGCATTAATAGTCAACTTAAATGTACAGTCACAGCTTGTGTAGATATTTGGCCCCTTGTGCATTTACTTCTCGATTGCACGTATGTTGTGCATATTGTATACGAGCGGTTTTAATCGGCTCTTCTGTTTTCTAGGCAAAGCCAAACAAATGGAAGAAAAGATGGTGCAAAAGTTGCAAGAAGACGTGGAGATGGGGGAGGATAACATCTGATCCAATGTGCCGGATGCACTTGTCAATGAATTTGGTTCCATATTTCATTAAAATAACAAAAGACCTTCCTTCTTTTATTGACTAAACGTCTGAAAAGAATGTACTTCCCATGTCTGAAATATCACGCCCGTGGTATGGTTATTCTTCCTCAGTTCTGTTTCTGCAGTGTTGAATGAGAATTCCTTCCCTTAATTTGAGTTTGTTAAACGGTGTGAAAACAATTCAAAATTAACTTTAAAGTGCTGTGGGTTTCTGTATATATATTATTCTGTTTTAACTATTCCGCATATGTGACGGTTGTGGTTGAGATTGTCAAGTTGGCTTCTATTGCAAGAATGTGGGATGAGGATGACCATTTTCTGAAAAAAAAATAAAAGCTTCTTCAACTCTTGAATGTTTAGATATCTAGATACTTTCTTCAAGAATAATATGTGCGAAATATTAAGAAAATACCACATTCATTCACAATACAATTGTTATTGTTGATACGGTTGAATGAATCAAATATGCAATCATATTTTTCTCATTTGGGGTTTTCAATATGCAAAACAAGTATTGTATTGATCTCAAAGGACATGATTATAGTTAAATCCCACAGAATTGTAAACATTGTATAGCATCAATCCATCCTACAGCCATGGATATTCGATGGTGTTAGTTCAACACGGCCTACTATGAACTTATCTGTCCAATAATGAGCATGTTCGAATGGCTAAAATATATCATTGATTTGGTTGGGATATGCTGAGGTGTTTAGTTTCCAAAGAGCATACCATCTAATGAAAGCCAATGTGTTTCCACTACCTCTTATGTTTGTATCATGGCGAGGACGTGTCTCGAAAGATCGCAGTGTCTTCGAACGCACCTCCTAGAGGCAATAACCGTAATTGCTGCTGTAGCTGTTGCAGTCGCCCCGCATACTGCTGCTACATCTCCATTTGTGCCAGGGCTGATTTCTTATTCACGTACTTTTGTGACCTCGGCTAACACTGCAATGTCCGAGGAGGTTGATGGCGCAGTAAATTCGGAGGAGCAGCAGGTAAATTAAAGTTTACACCATGGGAAAATGTCCTAGAGGATTGTGCTAGGTGAGGTAGCTTCCATCCACACGGTTGAATGGATGAAGTGTTGACTTCAGCAGACGGTTAGCATTAAGCTAGTTGGCTAACTGATGATTGGGTTCCTTGTTTTTTGCAAAGGTTGGCAATTATACATGATCGCGGAGAATACTTTCATACGCCAACCAATCAATCATCTGGCAATCATACAACATTGCAGATATTGTCCTATTTGTAATTATCATAAAAAAGTGTGTTACGTGTGCTAGTATAGTAGCTAGCTGGCAATGGTAGCCAGTACTAAGCGTACAGAACAGTGTGGGTATTATTCAGGGTGGCGCCTGATTATTGATAACATGATCCAGTCTTTGCCAGATTGCATTTTCTTTGCAGAGGACAATCTGTACGAAGGATTTATTTTTTATGTTTTGGGTGGGGTGTAATGGAGAGAATCTGGCAACTGTCGCCCGGTATTTTTTCTGCCATTTCATTTCTTTGATTTGAATAGGAAATGGAGGATAAAGTCATAAGTCCAGAGAAAGCAGAGGAAGCCAAACTGAAGACCAGGTATCCTAATCTTGGAGCCAAGCCAGGTGGCTCAGAACTTCTCAGGAAAAGACTTCAGAAAGGGGTGTGTTTCATAAGTTCATATTGTCAGCTTTGCTTTTAAGCAACCATTTCACATTAGAACATGTAACACATACATTTTTTTTTATCCTCACAGCAAAAGTATTTCGATTCTGGCGACTACAACATGGCCAAAGCGAAAATGAAGAACAAACAGTTGCCCATGGCTCCGACTGAGAAGACTGAGATCACGGGGGACCACATACCCACACCTCAGGACTTGCCTCAGAGAAAGCCTTCCATTGTAGCTAGCAAACTTGCTGGTTGATTTATTGATGAGCATTTTATGTACATCTTTGTGTCCATTCCAACCTGCCTTGCATAGAAACCTGCCCAGTTCTATTTCCGTTTATCATTCATCATTTTTATGACTGGAAATGTAAGCTGAATGCTGATAGCTGGATATGGCCGTGTTAAAGTAAAGGGTCATCATGGAGTTGTATTCAACAAATCTATAGTTCAAATAGCTGAAAATTAAGATTGACTATGAGTTGGCTGTATATTACGTCACCTGGAAATGCAAATACAAGCTTGTGTTCTTAGAACACTTTCTGCATGGTAGCCTTCATTTAAATAATATTCTCATTAGTGCTCCTGGAGAACTGTCACTTCATCATGTCAAAGAGTTCAATTTTGCTGTACTGTTCATCCAAACATTTATTGAAATGATGACAATTGTGGGATTAGAGCTATTAGTACACCTATATTAACTTCACCATATCTACATATATGTGGAACTTTTTTTAAACAAGTGAAAGCATTGAAAAAGACAAAGAAAACAAAAACACATGATTTATTATTACTAGTCACCTCCCACTCTATAATCCAAGTATTGATAAGACAACTGTTGCTAGCTGGTTGAGTTTTAACACATTTTAGTTCAAAAGACTGCTGTAGATCCAAATCACACTGACCTCCGAAAAGGCCTTAAAAGTACCGAACTGCTACTCATCTTGAGCAATATTTGGTCAAAGTAACTTGGTGGTGAATCTAGCCTGAATTGTCTGCCACTGTTTTGAATGGAATCGTTTATACCACGCAGTTCTAATATGTCTGAAGTGTGCATGTACATTTATAGTGCAATCACACTGTGCCATGTTTCTTTTGTAAATAAAATAGTTTTGCATAATAACTGAGTCAGCATATCACATGTATTCTAGCAATGTGTTCTGTAGAACAGTGTTTCTCAACTGGTCAGCCTGAAGACCCACCTTCTGCCTTTAACACCCAAATAAATGTGCATAGAAAAAGGCTGATACATTTTAACATCCAAATTAATTTGCAGAGAAAAGTGCAGCACCCGCGACCCACTCAAAACGGCCCTGCGACCCACTTTTGGGTCGCAACCCACCAGTTAAGAATCACTGATATAGAACACTTTTCAAGTTATGTACGTCTCAGATTCTGTTAACGGCTGGTAAATCAAGCGGGAATAATGTGGATAATGTAAACTGTCCGCTAGGGGGCAGGCGTGTCAATCACAAACGTGTCGCTGCACGACCCACATTATAATATACACATGTACAGTAGGAGTGTAATCTGCCGCTAACGTTATCATCGGGTCTTATTGTTGACTGCTATATAGGATCATGCTGACCTAAGATCCACTGTTGAACGCTGCAATGAAATATTATCCAAAGCCTATTCATGGCTAAGTTCCTATCGTGCTCCACTGAAACGAGGTTTTTACTTGTAGCAGTTTGAGTCCTCTGCCATGGCAGTCTCTGAACTGTATTCAAAGGTAAGTAACACATACTACTATAATAAGAACAACGTGCCGTTTCCTGCTACATCCTATGTTTAAACAATGTATTTTCCATCCAATAATAACTCCGTTGACTTTTAAATGGTTTTGGTTTGTGTCCTGGCTATTCATGTAAATGCCTATCCGTTGAAATGTTGATTTCGGACTTTTCCCCCCAGTTTGCCCGAGTATGGCTCCCCGATCCGGTGGACGTGTGGAGGTCAGCCGAGCTCACCAGAGCCTACACTCCCGGGGACAAAGGTGTCTCATTAAGACTGGAAGATGGCACGGTGAGAGACACAGACAGACTGAATGGAGAATGTTATGCAACACTGTGTACTGTTAGACCTAGAGAACACATGTGGCACATGCTTATTAGATTTCTTTGATATTTTATTGAGATAGGCCTATAATATCTTCAAAAGGTAGAATGTTTGTATAACATTTATTTATGGGATGGGCATTGAAAAGCGCCTTGAGTCAGTCACAGCTGTTGGAACGTGCTGCTACTACATCAAGTTTGGGCTTGCATGGTATGGAAATGAGGCAAGAGCAGTATGGTAACAGCAAGTAAGACCAAGAAAGGAAAGACATTCTTAAATTCTCACT
Organism: Enchelyopus cimbrius; assembly: GCA_027122795.1. Lineage (NCBI taxonomy): Eukaryota > Metazoa > Chordata > Actinopteri > Gadiformes > Gaidropsaridae > Enchelyopus > Enchelyopus cimbrius. The sequence goes on from JAOPJJ010000141.1 coordinate 14,230,767, forward strand.
ATTAACACTAACTACCTGCATGATTCCAGGTGTTGGAACACAGGATAGACCTGACAAGCAACAGTTTACCACCCCTAAGAAACCCCGACCTCCTGGTGGGGGAAAATGACCTGACATCACTGAGCTACCTCCACGAACCGGCTGTCCTGCACAACCTCAGAGTGCGCTTCACAGACTCCAAGCTCATTTACACATATTGTGGTAAGGAGCCCTTCTCTGGTGTGACTCACTATCAACGTGCCACTGTAGACTTTGGAGCCTCTTTCACAGTGCGTATGACACAATCAAACTTTATGCTGCTGATTATTGAGTCTCACCAAGAATGTACTGAACTTCTCATGTACTTACAGTATTATTAAATCTGATATGAAATAACATGAAGATGGATGTATGAAACCAACTGTTTGGTTATTTTTTAATGCATGCATTCTATCCAATGGTCTTAATTTGAGTATTTGGTGAAATCGACAAATGCAAAGTTATAGATGAAGTTATGATGCAGAAAGTAGACCGCTGAATATTAGCTCAAATGGTACACATTTGAATCTAACTGAGACTCATATGGCCTAGTGGATGTACCCTGTTGTTTGTGGCACTGTAACAGGCATCGTGTTGGTGGCCATCAACCCGTACCACAGCTTGCCAATCTATGAGGCCGACATCATCCATGCCTACAGCGGCCAGAACCTGGGCGACATGGACCCCCATATCTTCGCCGTGGCCGAGGAGGCGTACAAAAACATGGCCAGGTTTGAAAACAAAATGGATTTCCTTTGATGCGTCACTGTTACATTCCATAGCAGATGCGTTTATCAGAAAAATGACTTCCAGTCCACAACAAACTCACATTTTCTCTCCCCAAGAGAGGAGAGGAACCAGTCCGTTATCGTCAGCGGGGAGTCTGGCGCCGGAAAGACCGTCTCGGCCAAGTACGTGATGCGCTACTTTGCCACGGTCAGCCGGTCCCTGGTGCAGGCCAACGTTGAGGAGAAGGTTCTGGCGTCCAATCCCATCATGGAGGTAGGGGATGACACCCACAGGGAACACGCCACAGGGTTTCACGATTAAAAAAATGATGGCCAGTAACCCTCTCTCTCTCTCTCTCTCTCTCTCTCTCTCTCTCTCTCTCTCTCTCTCTTTCTCTTCATGTCTTGGATCAAAGGCCATTGGCAATGCCAAGACGACCAGGAATGACAACAGCAGTCGGTTTGGAAAGTACATTGAGATTGGCTTTGACAAGAAGAATCGCATCATTGGGGCCATGATGAAAACCTACCTTCTGGAGAAATCTAGAGTGGTGTTTCAAGTCAGTTCCCTCCTCAACACTCATGTTTGTGTTGGGAAAAATATTGAAAACCTAATAGCCCATATGTGTAATAGTGTAGTGTTGGACTTTGTAATGTGTTACGTTAAAATGGTCTATCAATTTACATAAATTATTTTAAGTAGTATCTAAGTAAAAAAGTGTAAATTACATTGATTCAACCATGCTATTATGTCCCTGCTATCTCATATATGTTAGCCTTACGGAGAAAGAAACTACCATATACTGTATCAGCTGTGTGCCTCATCTCATCTGCCAGAGTTCAAAGCCTTCAAGCTAGGTGCGTGACTTACTTTATTGTCATAAAGCCTTTTGAAGAAGATATTTTTACTGTAGCTTCATACATTCTCAATATGTATCTACAATACATCCAGTGTGAAGACGATAACCCAGTTCATGTGTTTATTTGTAATTTTTAATAATGTTTTTGTTTTAAAAATTCAAGGCTGTGCCGATGACTATCTCTGCACTAACCAAGGTCAGAGCTTAGTTATCGAGGGTGTGGATGATGCTGAAGATTTGTGTGAAACCAGGAGAGCTTTAACGTTGCTAGGTGGGTGAGATTAAGGTATTTATTTTCAGTCAGACGCTGCAAGACTAATACTTTAGTCACAGCATAGACAGATGGCTGTCCATATGATATCAATTGATGAAGCAATGAAGCTAAATTGTATGTACTCGGTCAATATACTGAATTAGCTCACCAACAGATATTTTTAAGCGTTTTGGTTGTCAATCATGCATAACGGTTTGATACCCTAAAATTCCTCTTCAGTAAAAATATTTATTTTGACAGGATTCAGTGAAAGTGACCAAATGGCACTTTTCCGAATCCTCGCTGCCATTCTTCACTTCAGCAACGTGGAGGTGAAAGGTCTATCAGCAGACAGTAGCAGCATCACGGTAGGCGTTCACATCTAGACCCTGGCTACTTCTGAGACATCTGCATCCAATCAACATGCCTCATATTGTTCCCAGCCAGACCAACACCACCTGGCCGTGTTCTGTGAGCTGATGGGGGTCGCCTACCAGGACATGGCCTACTGGTTATGCCACCGAAAGCTGAGGACGGCAACAGAAACATACGCCAAGACCCTCCCCAAGGCAGCCGCGGTCAACGGGCGAGACGCGCTTGCCAAGCACATCTACGCCAAACTCTTTGGTTGGATCGTAGACTGCATTAACAGGACCTTGAAGTTTGCAGCCACTCGTCGCTGCTTCATCGGCATTCTCGACATCTACGGGTATTCCGAGTTCTTATGTTGTTTCAGTATTCAAGGTGCATTTTGTATTTCATATTTTCCACAGAATCGGCCAGAGTAGCAATCCATGGCTCAGTATTTTTTCCTGTGCATCTGTTTTCAGATTTGAAACATTCGAAGTCAACAGTTTTGAGCAGTTTTGCATCAATTATGCAAACGAGAAACTCCAGCAGCAGTTCAACCTGGTGGGTGTTACACTCAGACGCCCTCAAGGCCTCATCTGATATCATCGCATCGCCCGTCTCATCGCACATGGTCCCTCTCTGTAGCACGTCTTCAAGCTGGAGCAGGAGGAGTACATGAAGGAGGAGATACCCTGGTCTCTCATTGACTTCTACGACAATGAGCCCTGCATCAGGCTGATCGAGGCCAAGATGGGGGTCCTGGACCTGCTGGACGAGGAGTGCAAAGTAGGGCTTCCTGGTTGGGCTTTTCCATGTCGTTCCCAATGGACAAATATTAACTGTGATCATTCTTTCAGCCAATCCATAAATACAAATATTGGAAAATGCTTTGCAGAGGCACATGTCCTGGTTAAAGGTTTGAAATGGTTATCCTCACGTATTGCACTTGAGGTGCATACGTGTAGGTAGAGTAGACTTTTGGCATAGTCTGGATCAAAACAGCCTAACATTCAGTCCCATTTGTCCCAGACAGTGGGTAGCCGCCCTCCTCACTTCCTCCTGATTGTCTTTGCACAGTTTCTGCATCGGTAGACTGGCTCCCATTGATTTGCCAACACAATACTGTGCCCACAGTAAAAGCACAAGCAATATGTTCCTGGTCTGTTTAGTCAAAATGTCAGCCTCTGTATAGACTCCGGATACGCTGCAAGTAGCACATTGAACTCGGTGACCAGTGGCCAACCGTACGAACTGCAGCGCTAATGTGTCACGTGTGGTTTCTGTTATTAAAGGGTTTGAGCAAGTCTTGGCCCTTTCCTGTGTGAGTCATCATGTGTCAATCCTTTTTTCCTTCCCTGCTCTTAGATGCCAAAAGGCTCCGACGACACGTGGGTCCAGAAACTGTATACCTCGCTCCTGAAACAGAACGCTCACTTTGACAAGCCCAGACTGTCCAACAGGGCATTTATCATCCACCACTTTGCAGACAAGGTGCACTCACAGTTGAAGCATATTTGGAATGATGTATAGGACATGGAAGAGTATATTGTACAAGGTTGTATCATATAAAATAGAGCAGCACTTTTGTGTTGAATTGTAAACATGCAGCCCATTTGGTATAATGAACGTAGTTGAAACCACATTCAAAATGCTCACAAGTCGTGGTTATGTACACCATCTCTCCCATGAGTTCAGGCTGTATGACTGTGGGGCTTTGTCTACCAGGTAGAGTACCAGTGTGAAGGCTTCGTGGAGAAGAACAAGGACACGGTCAATGAGGAGCAGATCAACGTTCTGAAAATGAGCAAGGTGAAATGAGTATTATTTTACAGTCCTTTTCATTGAGTGAAGTTGCGTTGAGAAGTTCACTCAAAGGAATGTACTGTCAGCAAGCAACTCTTGCTTCGGATGTGGTAATTGTACACACCCTGGGTTTGTGGAAACACCATGTCACTGGGAAATATGACTAAATATACCTGAAAATGGGAAACACTGCCACCTGCGGGCAGTGTTGGCAACATCAGACACATTCAATAACTCACCTTACCGTCATTATTTTCAACGTGTTTCCCTTTAGTTTGATTTGCTAGTGATGCTTTTGGATGACCATGAGGCGGACGCAAGCAGCACCAGAGGTCCATCGAAGAGGTCACGGACTGGTCCGGCGAGTAAAGTTCACAAGAAGACTGTTGGACTGCAGGTGAGAACGAAGTAACTTAACAAAATATCCCAACAAAAAGAAAGATTTGACTTGAAGTCATTTATTCATCAGTCTAACAGAGTCTTTGGATGTACAATTTGTCGGATGTCTTGTATAAACGCACTTGATTAAACCTTGTTTCCTATTCTTTCTCTGCGACTTCATCAGTTGATCACGTGTTGTCCTTTACTTAGTTTCGCCAGTCCCTCAAGCTGCTGATGGACACCCTGAACGCTACGACTCCTCACTACGTGCGCTGCATCAAACCCAACGACCTGAAAGCCCCCTTCACGTGAGACAGAGCCCTCCCCGCTAATCTCCTCATGCTTTCGTTGGGACAACACCACACATAGCTACTACGCATGCTAAGACCTTCTTCATCACGTTACTCTGTGGTCCACACTCTGAAGTCTGGAGCCCATGAGGACCGTTCAACAGCTGAGGTCCTGCGGAGTACTGGAGACCATCCGGATCTCGGCTGCGGGCTTCCCCTCCAGGTAACCTCCCTCATGACCCAGGAGTCCGCTGCTGGTTGACTTAATCCCTCGGGGGTTCCTGCTCATTTGGCTTCTTTGGCCGTGTACAGGTGGACCTACCAGGAGTTTTTTAATCGGTACCGGGTCCTGGTGAAGCAGAAGGACGTGCAGCCCGACTGCACCCAGACCTGTAGGATCGCCCTTGAGAAGCTGATTGAGGTCTAAGCTTTAAAAGTTGGACTATATAAGTTATGTTTAAGTTATGTTTAAGGCCTAATTCGGAAGTTTGGTTATTAGGGTTTCAGGGAAAATAACTGATTATATTATAATTGTTTAATATATTAATTGATATATCTATAGGCAAATCAATCACATATTAGGGTATTCGATAAGTGCTAGTTTATTACACCTTAATGTCTTGACTATCTTTTTTTGCTGTTTTTTGGTTCTCAGGATAGAGACAAGTATCAGTTTGGCAAAAGCAAGATATTCTTTCGAGCCGGCCAGGTGGCGTACCTGGAGAACCTGCGGTCGGAGACGCTGCGCCGGGCTTGCGTCAGCATCCAGAAGACCCTGCGCTGCTGGCTAGCCCGCAAGAAGTTCCTGAGAATGAGACGAGCGGCTGTCGTCCTCCAGAAACATATCCGCGCCCAACAGGCTCGCCGGTACGCCCATGCTATGCGCTACTCGATCTACTTTGAAGCTATTTACCACTCGTACTTATTAGTCATAATTTATCTTTATTCATTTATCTTGCTCAGGGTTACCTATTGGTACACCGTAGAAAATGGGGCTGGACCCCAGAACCTTCAGCCAGGAGTCGCACATAGCTAGAAATACAAATACAGATGGGAACCACTTTCAAGTTGCTTGTCCTATGGTTTAAAATACACATTACTCAGCAAAACATTGTCTTGTGAACAGCCTGGTCAAGTTGTTGCGGTGGACGAACGCAGCCGTGGTGATCCAGAAGAGTGTGAGGATGTGGGCGGGCAGGAGAGCCTATCAGAGGCAGCGGTCTGCTGCTGTCACCATCCAGGCCTGCTTCCGGGCCTACAAGGCCAGACAGAACTACTTGAAGGTTTGGCTGCACCATTTCAAACTTCAGTTGAACCAATGAAACGTCCCTTCACACATTTCGCATACAGCAGATTGACTACCATTGCTTTAAGTTATGAAAGGCTACAGACACATGTTCTTAATTCTTATTCTTAAAGGGTCTTTTTACCCTATGAGATTACTAATCTGTAACCTTAATCATTTTCCATGGTTTTCCATACTTGGTATTGTGTTGTATTTTATAGTATTTCAAGAAAACCAACTGTCCTACAGATTCTTCCACATAATCACAATAATATGTTTGAATGAACTTCAGTCTGTAATATGCATACAGAATGTATGAGAGCAGACTAAGGCCACACACAACAAAAATGTGCACACACAAACAATATTAACATTGTGAGACCGGCCAACAAAAATGTCTCCCTATCTCCTCCATGTTGTGGTCCCAGCTGCTGTACGAACAGAAGACGTTGGTGATCCAGAGCTGGGTGAGGGGCTGGCTGGCCAGGAGACGCTACCAACGCGCCCTGGCTGCGGTGGTGCTGCTGCAGAGCTCCGTCCGCCGCCTGAGGGCCCGGCGGGAGCTGAAGAGGCTGAAGGCGGAGGCCCGCTCGGTGGAGCACTTCAAGAAGCTCCACGTGGGCATGGAGAACAAGATCATGCAGCTGCAACGCAGGATCGACCAGCAGGTGAGTCGAGTGGTCTCCTTACCTCCCCATCCACGCCGCAGACACACTCCTCATCAAGAGAAATACCCAAAACAAAAAAAGTCGAGGCATGACATCATCGAAGTCTGATCACATGGCAGACATGTGCATGTTACGTGTGCTCACCCTCTCTCTCTCGCTCTCTTTCATTCTCTGATTATCTCTCTCTCCCCCCCTGCAGCAAAAGGAAAACAGAGAGTCCAGTGTGAAGCTGAGTGCCGTGGAGAGGACCCATGCGGCAGACAGGGACAGGCTGGGGGTAGCAGAGCTCAATGCTCAGGCCAAAGCGCAGAAGGCCTCCTTGCTGTCGGATCAGTTGGCCTCCCTTCACCAAGACCTGGACGCTGTCGGCCGGGAGAAGGAAGAACAGGCCAGGGTCCATCAGGAGCACACGGAGAAGGTATGACCACGCCCAATTTGGTCTTTGTTATGTATTGCTAGGATGTTGAAGTTTTGGTATTAGCGGCGTTCATGGCTTGTACATGGGCGTAATGGTTGTACTTCGGTTGACCACCAGATGGCGTCTGATCTAATCGCAAAGATGAACACGTGGAACACGGAGAGGGATGATCTCAACAGGTTAATTCAGGACCAGGCAAAGCAGGCATCAGGTAGATGGCATAACATCTCAAAGTCTCAAATACTTTTGTAGTTATGAACTAGTTGACATAATTCAAGCTCATTTGGACATGATCAAGAAGCATTTCGCCCTGGATGGCCCTGAAAAGAGATGTTTATTTATTTTTTTGCAGAGAGCCAAGCTATTGTAGATAAAACGAGGCAGTTAGAGAAGGACTTGCAAGAAGAGCGCTCCCGCTACCAGGCTCTGCTGAGTGAACACCTGCAGCTGGAGGAACGCTATGGGGACCTCAGTGACAAGCTGAGCCGCAGTGCGGTGAGACTAAACATGGTCTACTACGCTTCCTAATTTCTTCTCACCTTAATACATAAAAACAAACATTAAACTGGAATGCAAGTGAAACTGGTTCCGCAACAATATTCAGTTGCATGGCTAGCCGATACGTTTGTTTACTTTGATAAAACCCGCTTCCTACAGAACTCTACATGACTCACGGCAGTAGATAGCATTTCCCCCCCCCTCCCCACATGCCTATCTTCATGAAGGCTTCTATTCATATCTCAAATGTAATTCTGCAATTTTCCCACTAACGGTTTAATGGACTGAATAACATCGAAGGAGGTCAAAGGGGACCACAGGAGAACCGGCTCGGACCAGAGCAGCAGCAGCAGCTCATCCGAGGGCACGCACAGTTCAGGCTACATGGGCGGGCGGAACAGCCCCGCAGAGAGAGAGGTACTGCACACGCACACACACACACGCACGCACACGCATGAACACACACACACACACACTCACGGTAGAAGGTAGATATTGATAGAATTAATATCTACCTAAATAAATAAATGTGATTTATTTATTGAATTATTTCTATATACACAATGAGTTGTGGCTAGCAGTAATGGGAGTCCTGGCTTTCAACGGAGGGTGCTCTGTGCTGGGGCCTGCAGGATGTGACCCGGCCCGCGGTGGACATGCCCGTGCTGCTGAAGCTCCAGAGGAAGGTGAGGGAGCTGGAGGAGGAGAAGCGCTCGATGTTCAGCAGGCTCAACAGGAGGGAGGAGGTGGAGAAGGAGAAGTCCAAGGTGAGTGTCCTGTCATCTGCTGTCTTATAAAGGTTTGAGCTTGTTTGACGTGAGACCATGAAGTCGGAGCACTGACGGCCAATGGTGCTGCAATTAGCTTCCTCAAACCAAACCACTGGCATCAAGGGTCTGGCTGAAGGTTTGATGCCCGGCTGTGACTGCAACGCGTGTTTTTGTATTTTTGGGGAAAAAGGAGTTGGAGGAACAGAAGACGGTCAATAGAGCTGAACTCGACACAGAAGCTCTCAAGGTAGGATTCCTCACATTTATATGATAGCCAGTTCAATAAAAATGGGTTAGGATGGATTGCTATGTTTGTTGAAATATTAGCCAGGCCCAAAGATAAGCTCTGGGTTAAAACCCCAGACCGAGCGGCTTATTGTTTCCATGCGTGGCGCTTCACAGCGGCAGGAGCTGGAGTCCGAGAACAAGAAGCTGAAGCAGGACCTGGGGGCGCT
>JAOPJJ010000141.1:14310525-14323899 GCA_027122795.1 Enchelyopus cimbrius
CCCCCCTGTGCTCATACCACTACCCGCGTTTTTTCAACCCCCCTGGTTTTCCCGGGGTCGTTACAGGTAGAGTCCTTTTGGCACCGTATCTTCCGCATCCGCTTGCCACGCCCCCCCCCCCCCTCCCCCCCCCTCAGTCTAGACCAATCCCATGTCTTGAGAGTATGCATGTGACCTTTGGCCCGCGATCGAGGCCAGTCCTAATTTGCATGTGAGGTAAAAACTCCAGTTCCCCTCAGTGCCGGAGATGTTGTTGAACGAGCACCCTGTAGGTCTGAATCCCAGCTTAAAGGGGATTTATCTAAGAAATTGATCGATCGTATACGCACATTCCATTACAAAAATTTGTCCAGCTTTAAGTTTAAGTCCAGCTTCGAAAAATATCGATTTGCTACATATTTTCCCCACATGCATTAGCAGAGATGTTGGACTGAACGTTGTGCGATTAGGTTTTTGTCAGGCGTACACATTACAAAATGTAAATAAAATGGAATGACCTCTGTGGGATCTCGATGACCATTAACAATTAATTACTAGAGTATTCCAGGTCATTGCATATATGCCCTTTATCTCTGGGTAATGCGAACAAGTAAGCGGAGACACAGGCGTTGACAAGAATATTATCAAAACTACATTTCATTCCCCTCTTTAGCCCCTCTTCCATATTTTGGACTTGGGGTTGGATGACAATATCCTATACTTCATCACTTAGAAGGAGGTGTGTGAGCAGATATTACGTCAGAAAAGCTAGTAATTATGACATTTTTATCGATTCATATTTCATTTAAAAGGATGTTATACTGCAAGATGGCAAACAAGAAGCAAAGAAAAGTGCCTAGTTGGCATTTCAAGATATACAATTAATATCCTGGATATTGTGTCCGGTACGCTCTACCCGGCGATCCTTTCCGACTGCAGATTCAGTGAAGCCTAGTTTTGAACAGCCCACCTAGCTCTGGAGTGCGTGCCCCAGGCCTCACCATGAGCATAGGGTGTAACGGGCGCAAGGGTCTGGTGCTTCGGGGTGGGACCGCCAGGTGAACTAACATAGTCGACTACCCCGTCTGGCGAATTCTGCTTGTTTGACCTCAGAGCATCGCCACGGAACGGATCAGCTCATCTGAAATCATACGTAAAAAAACAACAACTGCGTTTTGGGGTTTCGTCGTTGCTGTTCCGAGGGTGTGCTCGTCAAACAACCATATGGCCTCATGACGCGCGGCGATTCATTCAACCCATCCAACCAAGCCCATCCAACATCCCCTCCTTGCTCCCCATTCCAAGCTCCCCCTCCTCAAATATGTACCGCAAGTCCTGTGTTGGTGTATCCTCTGTGGAACACGGTTGTTATAGTTCAACTCAAGCCACTACTGTCATATTTGGATTGGGGTATAAGGAATGGTGGAAATTCCACTCAATGTCCTAAAATCGACCCAATTGTATTTTGTATTGTAAACAGTACAATACAACTTGTGTAACTATCCCCTACTTTATCCATCATATTCAATCACGCTTGAAACTGCTGGAAATGATCCGCTTCAAGAGTGTGTTCGTATGTGTGTGTGTGTGTGTGTGCTATGCGAGATATCCCCACATACGATAATAACTCCTTCCCTACAAATTGTTCCCCCCCGTTGTGTATTCGCGGCACCACTCTGCATTGCAGACATCCTGCAGCACGTGAACGACACCAAACACATCGCTGTGTTCCACCGCGGGCGCTTCTACAAGGTCTGGGTGTTCTACGACGGACGCCTGCTGTTGCCACGGGAGATAGAGCAGCAGATGGAGAGGATCCTGAACGACCAGTCGGAGCCTGCCCCCGGGGAGGAGTTCCTGGCCGCACTGACTGCGGGATCGAGGTGAGTGTCCTCAGATCCCCCCCGGCCCCCCGCATTACCTCTGTCTCCACGCGTTCCCTTCTTCATCATTATGCTCATTGTGGCTTTTTTTAAAACTGATCAACAGATGGGATGACAGACTTTACATTGGATACGACTACATTATGTAACGTACTCTTGTTGGACGATGTATTGTCCTCGACAAAATGGCGGTCAACGATATTATGGACGATGGTAGCGTTCTGTGTGTTTTTTTTTGTTTTGGAGTTTTGTGTTTTGGAGACGTTCATTGTTTGAGGTTCTTTCCTTTTGTGACAGTTGTCATGTTATTTACATGACACCTGTTGCGCAAATTGCTATACGGATGAACGAGCAGTACATTGAAATAATTACAGGTCTCTGAAAGTAGTATTCCACTATGGATGCAATAAAAGCTCTGTTCGTTGCCTGTAAACCGGTTTTAAACTCCTGCAATGTTGGTGACCATGGCGACTATGACTGTACGATCTTGGTGATTTTAAAAGGAATCTCGTTTTGAGAAATGTAAAATGTAAAATACAATGGGCAAAATGTAGTTGTGCAAAAATGGCCGAGGTCAAGTCCATATCTTGTATCTTAAGTTATTCATGTAACTATAACGACGGGCCTATGTACAACAATGCACCCCTATTGTCCCAACCATTACATTTCTTTAATTCTCTTCACCTCCCACCAGAACACCATGGGCCAATGCCCGCGACACGCATTTCAGCCGCGGCAAGAACAAGCAGTCCCTGGACGCCATCGAGAAGGCCGCGTTCTTCGTTACACTCGACGACACCCAGCAACGTTTTGATGCCAGCAGTCCCGTCACCTCCCTGAACAGCTACGCTAAGTCCCTACTGCATGGAAAGTGCTACGACCGGTACGCCCTTCCTCACTTTGTCATTGTTTTGTCGTGATGAGTCCTCATCTTGTTCTGCAGATGGTTTGTTGAGTCTTCAGCTTGATGTTTTCCAGGCGGTTTGAGAAGTCCTCGTCTTGTTGTTTTCCAGGCGGTTTGAGAAGTCCTTGTCTTGTTGCTTTCCAGGTGGTTTGAGTAGTCCTTGTCTTGTTGCTTTCCAGGTGGTTTGACGACTCCTTGTGTTGTTGCTTTCCAGGTGGTTTGATAACTCCTTGTGTTGTTGCTTTCCAGGTGGTTTGATGAGTCCATGTCTTGTTGCTTTCCAGGTGGTTTGAGTAGTCCTTGTCTTGTTGCTTTCCAGGTGGTTTGATAACTCCTTGTGTTGTTGCTTTCCAGGTGGTTTGATGAGTCCATGTCTTGTTGCTTTCCAGGTGGTTTGATGAGTCCTTGTCTTGTTGCTTTCCAGGTGGTTTGATGAGTCCTCTTCCTGTTGTTTTCCAGGTGGTTCGATAAGTCCTTCAACCTGATTGTCTTCAAGAACGGCACCATGGGTCTGAATGCAGAGCACTCCTGGGCCGACGCTCCCATCATCGGACATCTGTGGGAGGTCTGGACATGACTTCATTATCTAATTAACGAATCAACTCTGAAAGAGACTGCCATTGCATACAGATACATGGCGTAAATAAGAAGGTCTAACATGAAAATAAAGTCTCACGTCTCCTGTTTATTTTTTTTGTAGCATAGCTAGGGAGAATGAACTTGTACCCCCTGGAGAATAATGTTTTTTAACCATGTAAATTACAGTCCCCCTGGTTCTGGTCATGCCTCAAACCCCTCATCTGTGTCTGGTACAGCACGTTCTCTCCATGGACCCCAAGCTGAGCTACACAGAGGAGGGCCACTGCTGCGGGGAGCCCCACCCTAACCTACCGGGGCCCCAGAGGATGCAGTGGGACATCCCTGCTGAGGTAAGAAGGGCTCTGACGCTATCTAGCATCAAAGCTAGCCCGATGGCTACCTGCCCTGAGCCTTCCACTACTGGCTGCTCTCAAAGCTAAGCAGGGCTAGTCCGGTCAACCCTTGAATAGGAGACTGTTTGGTGTTGGCAGGCCAGTAGGGGGTGCTCATCCCTCTGGCCTATGTAATACCCCAGTGCTCCACAATAGTCAGGTAACGGCACCCTCTTCAGGATGAAACCATGTCCTGCCTCTCGGTTGCTACTAAAGATCCCATAGCAAGAGTGTGTGTGTGTGTGTGTGTGTGTGTGTGTGGGGGGGGGGGCTGGCTAACACCGATGTTTTTTAGTTGTACAGTGGTGTTTGAGAATTGATTGATGTCTTTCTATTTCACAGTGTCAAGCAGTGATCCAGACTTCTCTGGCCGAGGCCCAGGTGCTGGCTGAGGACGTGGACTCTCACATCATCCCCTTCAGTGACTTTGGCAAGGGCCTGATCAAGAAGTGTCGCACCAGCCCTGACGCCTTCATCCAGATCGCTCTGCAGCTGGCCCACTTCAGGGTAGGCTTGCTCACCTCCCTCCAATATAGCCCCCAGGATACTTGAAAACAAATGTTAGGAGGTTCACCCTTGGTTCCGCTGAGTGTGTTCTCTGCCGAAACTACCAAAACCTCTCCCAACACTTCCGTCACCAATTTTGGTTTCTGTTTCCGTAGTGACCAAGGACTTCAAAAACACAAGCACTATAACAACCATTTGTGATTAGACCTCAGCAGTCTGAAATGGATGAAATCTGTCCCTGCGGAACTAACTGCCCCTGGTGTTTATCTACACAGGACAAAGGAAAGTTCTGCCTGACCTACGAAGCGTCCATGACCCGTCTGTTCCGGGAGGGCCGCACGGAGACCGTGCGATCCTGCACCAACGAGACGTGCGCTTTCGTCCGCGCCATGGTCGCCGGTGAAGAGGTGAGCAGCATTTAGGATTCATCTCAAGCTCTGCTCCGATGCCATATATACCGTCTCTACCCGAGTCTTCTGCCACCATGTAATGCTGTGACCCATGTGAATCCTGGCGCTCCCTCAGAGAGAGCAGTGTCTGAAGATGCTGAAGGAGGCCGCAGAGAAGCACCAGGGCCTGTACCGCCTGGCCATGACCGGAATGGGCATCGACCGCCACCTCTTCTGCCTCTACGTGGTGTCCAAGTACCTCGGGGAGGACTCCCCCTTCCTGAAGGAGGTGAGGGCAGGGTGGACGGATTTGATTCAAAGCAGAGTCAAACCTGAATTGACCAATTGAAACTGAATTGAAGCAGGGAAGCCAACAAACCTGCAAATCACATCCATGTATCAAAAACACAGAACATGTTTGATACCAGGAGTGTACAGAAGTGAAACAACAAGATGGCTGCCACTTACGCGCTCTGGCGTTTCTGGCGTTTCTGGGCCGTGCCCGTACATAACGGCAATTGTAAATCTAAAAATGAGTTTGAGGTTCTGGGACTTATGGGGGATTAGTGAATGTCTCTGGTGGCGTCCGTTCCATGCGTGTACTGACGGTGTGCGTCCCTCAGGTGCTGTCTGAGCCGTGGAGACTGTCTACCAGCCAGACTCCTCTGCAGCAGGTGGAGCTGTTCGACCTGGTCAGACACCCCGAGTACGTGTCTTCTGGCGGAGGGTTCGGCCCGGTGAGTACTACGCTGCATATTCAGACACGCTGTACCACTCCCATGATCAATTTGATTAAGTGTTGTCCTAATTCAGATATTTTTGACAACTGTTTGAACCGTGCTGTCTGTCTCAACGGTCTATGCACACGTTCCCAGGTGGCTGACGATGGCTACGGGGTGTCCTACATCATCGTTGGTGAGAACCTCATCAACTTCCACATCTCCAGCAAGCACTCCAGCCCAGAAACTGTAAGTTTGCCCTGCATTTGCTGTGTTTAATTAGCTTGTTTTTAGTTGTATTCAGAAATTACTTGTTTTCCCACTTGTTGTATTCATTGTACCTCTCTCTCTCTCTCTCTCTCTCTCTCTCTTTCTCTCTCTCTCTCTCTCTCTCCCCCTCCATGCACTACGTGTAGGACTCTCATCGTTTTGGAGGCAACATCAAACAGGCCATGTTGGACATTCTTGCTCTGTTCCAACTGGAAAAGAAAGCCATTAAGTGATGTCTCCACCCAGTGAAGCACCTGAGAAAATCATTTTTTAAATTCAGATTCTTCATGCGCTTGTACAGAGAGAAAGAGAAAATGACAAAATTGCAGTAGAATTTTTATTTTTAATCGATGTTGAAAGAAGTGTGGAACAAAAGTTCTTTCACATGTTTTGGGTTCTATTTTATTAGATTTATTAATTTTTGTGCGTGTGTGTCCGTGTGCGCCTGCACGTTGAAAAGGTTCTACTAGTGGAGTGCTAGTGCACGGATCGGCTGTGTTGTCCCTGCTGCGGTCTGCGCGGGTGCCTTAGAGAGTCCACACATGAACACGATCGCTAGGAAGAGACGGTTCTGCGCGCGGAACGACCCAGTCGGCGTCACCGGTGTCCTGGGACGTTCCGCAAGTGGGTCTTCGGTAGATCTATAGGAAGTTGGTGCAATATTTGGGGTGGCTCCGTGACTAGCTGGACACCTGCCCAATCGCTGGTGTTGGAAGTCTGGTGTCTCATTGTTCTTTCGCTGTCATCTTTCTCATGTAGGATCTCATGTTGTTTAGGGAAGGGGGTAATCCCGCCTAGAAAAAACCTCAACAGTACAATCTCGGCAGCATGGTCAGGAAAAGCATGTCGTTCATGGCCTTCCTGACTGTTGTATATCGGAGTTTCTTTTCCGTTTTTTTTAGCTGCTAGCATTGTGTGGTGTGTGTGTGTGTGTAGTCGTCGAATCACATTTGCTTTGTTTTTAATTCGGTCATCTTCATGCTCAGGTTTTTATTTTCTTGGCCTTAGTATTCAACACTCAAGAGCTTGGGTGGCAGCAGAGCACGACTAGCGCCCACGTCCGCATGTACATTATGCAGCCGTCAATGTCAGACTTAAAGTTGCTATGCTTTGTCCTGTGGCAGCGGGGGGGAGGGTATTTATAAGGTATATCTATAGGGAAACTCCCCCCCCCCTACTGTGTATCCACAACAAAGGCTAGTGTGGGTGACTTCGTTGGTACATGACCAGTAGAACGGCCGAGTTTGGCGGAGCGGTCGCGCTTGCACCATGACTTTTGGTAAGGCACTCCATAACCGACGTTGCACCAAACAGGATTCGCATGAGACTTGAAGGAAGCCCCCCCCCCGGTACTTAAGACCCACTTCTTCTTCTTCTACTACTTCTTCAGCGTTGTGGTCGTGTGGTAGTCACCTTGGTCACCATGTTGCAGCCTTGCAGCGTTGTTGTATTGCGAGTGTTGTGAGGATGCATAACGGGGAAACGGCAGTAGCATTATGTACTGTGCGGGTTAACGGGTGGCAATACGAACCTATTTAATGTTTATTTATTTATTACTCTCCCCGCAAGTCTTCTATTTCTGATTTATGTACTGTCCAGCAAAGGATGAGCACTAGGTTTAATATTTGTTGTGTGCCCAACAGACTATGAACAAAACGTTTTATGATTCCTTTTTAACAGAACGGGAGGTGTTGTGGTGTAGCTTAACAGCCTGCATTCTGTAGACCTGGTTAGGAACCTGCTGCATGGTGTCACAGAGGGAGCTGTACGTTGGTGTCAAACTTAAACATTTGAGCAGCGGATATACCAAAACAAGTTTTAACACAATAAAGTGAATGTAAACAACTATGTCACTGTCTGATTAGTTTTGTGTTCACGTGAGTGCATTTATTTTAGGATTTTCCTTGCCATTAAGCCCTTTGAATCTTGAGTCAGGGGCGCTTTAAAGGTGGAGGAAGACCCCCTTTTTCCTAGTAGGGGAGAAGCAGGAAGTGGGAACATGGGACCCTTTCCCATGTCATGCCTTCCAAACTCCACAATGTTTCCGAGCCCCCATGTCACCCCTAGCTAAGCTCTCATTGGCTGGCTTGTGTTTCAAGGGCTGCATTCTCTGGATCTGCTAGCGGTTCACCAACATGTGAACCTGCCGTTTGACAGCAGGAACAACATGGATCGATTTCACACGTCTCCCTCTGTATAAAAGCCCACTTTATAGTATAGAGTCCAATCATGCAGGAGTACAATTTGTATTATTACAATGACTATGTAGGATACATACCGTATCCCACACTCTCTTTGAGTTTAGTAAATTACAACCTTAATGCAACACAAGAATGCGACAATACGATTACTTGAGAGTCCTCGAGGTTTCCAACCAGTAGGCTCCAACTGGGACTGAACAGCGGGCTATTGAAATGTCCTGATTAGAAGCAAGCTGGGAAACCCATTCACTGATCAGAGCCGACGGTGAAACTTAAAACCTTGACTTGCACTTTCTAAAAGCAGCCGGTGCGGCGGGGGTGGCGAGCTTTGTCTGCCGTGCCAATTGGATCAACGTCGAGCCACTCACTGCACGAAGGGATGACCGAGCGGCCATGTTGCTAGTCCTGTTTTACTTTCATTCATCACAGAGAGGGGATACCCCTTTCTACTTCATGGGGTGCTAGGATGTAGTGTGGGTACTGGTTGGTCCCTCTTAGAGTGCTTTCTCGCTCTGCTCGAGATGGCCAGAGTCAATAATTAAGCAAGGAATGAAAGGGCTTTCCACATGTAGTCGTAACTCTTTCAACTGACTGACACTTTTTAAACCCCTTGATCAAATATATGTTGATCAAAATGTATATCTTCTTTATCACAAGCTTTATTATGGTGTCTGGTTGGTCCTCTGACAAGGTGGGAATGGGAGGTGATGGAGAATTCAGGTGAACACGGTGTGTGCGTGGTGGGGCGGAGGGTGGGGGGGTGTTGCGGTTGGAGGCTGAAATGCAGAACTGTGGTCTTGGCGTTGCATGGCCGTATTGAGTTGCTGGAGATATCCCAGAGCCCCGGAGTGGACAGCAGCCAGAAGGACGGCTCAACCCTTTGATTAGGATCTGAATCTCAGACACGTTACCACAACTTTAGCATGGAGAGACGTATCGACTATTAACCAACAAACATGGGCACTACACTCCACCCATGAAAACTCCATGCAAACACATGCCTAAATGTCACTAGCCACGAGATGGACCCAGAGAGTGAATGTTTTCTAATCATTGTGATAAGAAAAATGTAAACTTTATTGCAACATTGTCAATTAGAGATTCTGTGATTTACAGAAGAGAAGGACACTTGTAATGGCACAGTCATCGTAATATGTACATTGCTGATACTGCAATTCTTCAACGATTTTAAGAGTGGCACAGTCACACAGACTCAGTTCATCTCATTCAGCACAGGAACAAGGACTCACATACTGCTCTGTCCGCCAAGTTAAAGTTGCACAGCGTTCAATAGAAAGCACAGGCGATCGGTGACCAGAAAAGCTCTGTACACTGAAAGGAAATCACAGTTCTTCCGTTAATTGTTTGTTCTGCTTCTAGGAAAGATTAAGACTTTGGGGGTGTTTGCAGCACACTGCAGAACATTAAGACTAAGGGTGATTTGTTAAGATACACAGTACACTTGTTAGGATCAAGGCTATACAATCGATTAGCGATAAGTTAAATTGTGTTTAGTGTTGGTTGTGTGATGGAGGGGGTCCCAGAATGGCAACATAGAAATAAACAAACAGATGAACTCTCATCTGAATCCTCAAGGCCAGTGGCCTTGCGGATTCAAGGCCACTAAGTGAGTTTTGGCCTAACTACATCTAACAGTGTAAGTGGAAAACAATACTTACATTTCAGCATCAAGACTCTAAAAGATCTAGATTCTAGTGTGGAACAATTGTGGTAGTGTTTTTTCCTTCACTCTCCAATTAAGTGGTTAACGATATGTACTGCAGAAACTGCTATGAGAGATATGATTGTATTGTTGAGCTAAGATTCCTCTTGTGTTATTTCCAGTTATTTTCCGCCTCTGAGGTGCCATTGAGAGGGCTTTCTTTAGCACTCACGAAAGACCACATCAGAACAACAGGAGTGAAGAGTGGTAAACAATTAAAATAAATGAAAACAATGCTTGGATGATTCTATAAAATTCAAATTAAAAACAGAGGTAGAGATTCCAGAATCCAAGCTTGGAAAAATCCACTCCAATATTTGGAGTCAACCGTCTCGATTTGCTTGTTAGGCAGCAGCCAATGAGAAATGAAATCGGGTGGGAGGTGGGGCCAACACATGGCAGGATTTTCACTCTCTGAACTCGGAATTTCCAACTACTGTCAAATATCCACGTTTCACATTATTTAGCAAAACTATTACCAATTGTGCCTATATACTGGCCTACAATAGGCTACAAAATGAATCTCATTCAGCAAAAAGAGTGGTATGTAGACTTCTGTTCGCGAGTAGTAAAGCATAGAATAAGTGCTGATTGTCTTATCTGTCGGTAGGGGGGAAGTGGTGAAAATCAGTAAACTTGAGGTATATTTATGATAAAAGAGCCGTTTAGCTCGAGGAAGTCCCAGTACGATCCATTCCAATGGCCGCACAACAAATGGTAAGAAGGTAGGGTCATGTTCCTGTAGTTGTCCAGAAGAATTTCTCCCTTGTCAAACAGATCTCCAACTGTCCTTTTTTTATTTTTTACTTTTTTGGTCGTTATAGGAGACTAGTAAGTCAGGAGGAGCTTGCGTAGTTCCTCCTGCAGAAGGGCGCAGGGAGCAGCTGTAGGGGTTAAAGACTGTAGAGATGGATGTATGTAAACACAGAGACGTTTCTCTGTAACTTGCATACAACAAAAAGCAAACAAAATCATTCAAAAGAGGTAAAACTGATTTAGAAAAAGGAAGAAAAAAAACCTCACAGTGAAAAATACAAATAATTTTGTACTGTAAAGTGCAAGTATAAAAATGTATCTGTATATCTATATATCTATATATAGACATATATATAGAGTTATATAGATATGAATATATATTTAGATCTCAAGATCACATCTTAAGACAAGGGCAATGGTCTTTCTTTTGTGCGGAAAAGTGCAAGTTGAAAATAGCACAGCTTAACGACGAAACAAAGTAAGATCAACAGTATCGGGGGTGGGTCATGTGACGTTCGTTCGAGGGGAGCGCGTCACGTGACTCAGGTCCTCCGCGAGAACACCGCCACCTCGTCCAAAGCCACCGGATAGTCCTGTAGCAGCGTCCCGCCGTCAAACACCTCGGCGCTGCGTCTGTCCTGCCACTGGAAGCCCCCGTCGGGGAGATAGATGTCCCTCCGCACTGCCCCTCGCTCCACTACCGGCGCCACCAGCACCTTGACACACACAGACACCCAGTGACGCTTCCATCAGATACAGGGGAACCTGAGCATCCGAAACCCAAAGCTAGCGCTGAGCTCCATGAGGTTAGCATAGGGTGAAGCTCATACTCAAATATTTTATTTTATTTTATTCTATAAATCAAATACTGTGCTACAGATTGTGTTTTAATTAAAAAAGAAGAAAAGAAAAATAAGAAAAAACACCCGATATTTGGTGTCTAAGGGAAATGGGACGTAAAAGAGGAAGGAAATGCAGTTTATTTTACAGATTATTTAGAAAAAAGGACATTCAAGGGAAAACCAGGACGAGTGGAAACCTGACTCCCGGGGGAAAAATTGAGTTAGGATGTCAACGAGATCGCACCGGATGATTAACAAGACCTCGGGTTACAATGCATGATGCCAGCTCTCATAACGGCCCCCGGCGCTTACGTATCATGTGCACCTGTCATCTGCTGACAGGTGCAACCCAACTCTGGCCAATCAAACCGCCGTTAAGTCAACTCGTCCCAAATCCGGGACACAGCAGTCCTACTAAGTTATAGCACAACTCCTTCGAGGAGACGGCAAAGAAGCTATAGGGCGGAAACCAACTGAAAAGAAGACTTATTGGGGCGAGTTGATGACGGTTTCAGAAAGACATGTTTTGTAGGTGCGGTTTGGAACTTTTGTATACTCTCTTTTTACAGTTGACAAATTAGTTTTTACTCCCCAATTACGTGCCTGCAGAAACACGATTGGTCGAAAAAACAAACATGAAGCGAAGCTAATCTTACGCAAGACTTTAGGTCATTAAGTCAAAGGTGTGGTTTGTGAGTCTACCTCGTCTCCGATGAGGAACTGGTCGTCGATGGTGAAGGTCAACGGGTCGTTGGGGCTCAGCCACCACATGGGCCGGTAGATGGGATGCCTGATAGCCAGCCACTCTTGTGAATACTTCTCTATCAGCGGCACCACGAGGTCCTGGTGCAGGGAGATGTAGGCCCTCGTCAGGTTCAGCACCTACATGGCACAACAAGTCAATACATGAAGGAAAAAACAAAGCTTGTTCTGTATTGGGAAGCAAAAGTCACAGCTTGTGTCGGTCTCATCTGATGGGATTTTGGTTATGCACCAAAGATGCAGTTCTTGCTTGAATTGTTGTTAGTTCTAGTGTCAGTGGCAATTTAACTCAGACCATCTGGTTGGTCTTTCTTCTGTGAGGGATGGTGGCCGAGACGACTATGCGTATTCAGAGAGTATCGAGGGAAAAACAATGTCTCCGCGGGACAAAAACCAAAGTGTGGTTTGTTGTTGTCATAGTGGTTCAGAGTTGTCCGAGGCGGTCTCCTCTATGTCTTACGTGAAAGAAGAGCTCTATATTCCTAGCAGGGTCACATTGTCTCCCATGCCCCTGCCAGACTGGAATGCTGACCACATCCAACATAGTGTGTTTTTTACGAGAGGTGATACAAAACATTTTTCGGAACTGAATTTAGAGACATAACCCGATTAGAGTGACGCTTGCCCTAATCGAGAAGCCAGGCAATGATGTGGTTTTGTGGTTTTAGGGATAGGGTTACCGTGATTAGTCTACAACCAGACACATTTAACATAAATCGTATTAAATGTAGCAATTTTTTATGCCTCATAACCGTGTCATACTTGTCAGTTCTGAACAGACATTTTAAGTGCAATAATAAAGCAGTTTTCCAAGATAGCTTCATTATCGTTCCTGCAGATGCAGCCTAACGTTAAGTCATAACTTCTCGCGACAGACCCTAATCCCATCCAGATGGTCTCTCGCCACAGGTGAGGTCAAAAGGGGGGCTGAACAGTGTGTGTGTGTGTGTGAAGGGGAGGCGAGGGGTAGGGGAGGTACATAGGAAAACCACGAGACAAAGGGACAACCAAAGTCTGTTCTCCGCAGTGGGAAACATATTCTATCTGAGACCCTGCTGGAATCTGGATGCGAGGCTACAAAGGATTAGCTTGGACTACACTAGAATAGACCAAACTAGACTGTACTGGACAGGATAGGCTTTAAAACAGATGACGTTCGGAGCTAGAAGCCTTAAGTTGTACAATGGAGAGAGGAGTGGAGGAGGAGAAGGAGGATAGAAGGTTTTGATAGTCCTAGGAACAGTGCCCCCTCCTGCTCCCCTCCACAAACACACCTCCACGGAGAAAACGTCTCGATTCCCAGTGTGAGAACGCAGCTCTAAAGGAAACAAACAGTACCCACACTCCGCAAACCCCAAACCCAAACAACCTTCGTTCATCTCGCTAGTAGATCAACATGTAAAGCTGTGACCACACTTCAACTCCATTCTTGCTCTTAGCTTGGGTCAAATCAACAGCCATCCCCCCC
>JAOPJJ010000141.1:14899785-14910660 GCA_027122795.1 Enchelyopus cimbrius
AGACACAGAGAATGAAAGCACACCAGGCACTATCACTCCGGCTCCTTTCTCCCACTATCTCTATCTGTCACACACTGGGTCTCCTCTTCTCCAGCGCTATGTCTGCTTAATGCGGCTTTAAATGCTGTGAAGTGAATAAGTGTGTGTGTGTGTGTGTGTGTGTGTGTGTGTGTGTGTGTGGGTTGGGGGGGTGGGGGGTTATAGGGGAGTTATAAATATCTTGTTATGGGTGAAGCCTTTTTTTCTCTATCGAATGGTCTATTTAAATTAGTATAAATCAGAAAGACGTGTGTGACGCATAGGAGTCGTAGGCCTACTAACGCCAAAGTCACTTTCTTAGTCGTCTTCAGGCCGATGGCATGACTTGACAAAGTCATGATACGCTTATAATGAAAATTGGGAAATCAAGCACTAAATAAACAATTACGACTACAACCAGTCTTATCTTTCTTTATGGCACATTTATAATGCACTAGACCTTCAATATGGAACTGCATGAGTTTGCATTAGTGCCTTTGTGTAAATCGTTTCAACAAACACATCCAGGGTTACACGACGTAAACAATTCCTAATTTGTTGTTTGATCAACTTTTGATTACAGTTCAGATCGGGTGGACTTATCCGCTGTCTGAGCTTTTCCGAGTCATTCCGCTTCCTCTTACGCCATCTTTTGGGTGTTTTAAACTCACTCAGACTATCACTGATGAGTGCCTTATGCAAATAAGGCTAGAGTTAAACAAATACAAGAAACGGGAAAAAACTAACAAATGTGTTCTCTGTTTTCAGGCGTGTGCATGTGCGCTCTTAAATTACATTGTATGTTTAAGTGCTTTTCAAGTTATTTTCATCCGTCAGTGTAGACTTCTATAGGTGACCGTTCTATATCATACCGATATGTGTGCGAATAACAGGCTTACCTACTTTTCTAGTACGCATATCATGTCTGACGTCGCCTAAAATATGAGGTCATACCACACACCACCAACAGAGGGCAGCGTCGGCCTTACGGAGGAGAACGGGCGGAACCGGAAGTGACGAAAGGGTGGCTGTTGACAAATTCAGCTAGTCGTGCTATATTGGCATGAGATTGTCCTAGTCCATAGTCCTAGTGTTCTACATTGTTACTGTACAATGAGTTCTCCAGAGCACCGACATGGTACCAAACGGCCGGGTTCTCCAAAAGACGTGGGTTCTGGTTCTGTGTGGTTCGTCGTTAGTAACGATAAGCGGGTTGGCTCGTAGGGTGGCATTGGTTGAGTCAGTGATGTGAGGGTTTGGTTCTGTCCACTTTTTATCGTTTGTGTGTCTCTTGTCACTAACACTGGACTCTTAGTCAAAGCATTACAATACATTCTCGTTATGCTATTCAATGTACATCATCACAACACCCCGATATGTGTTGAGGCTGCAATCCAGAGGGGTTTAATTGAGTTCAAATGTATATTTTGTATGTCATATACTGTATATATAATAGGCTTAGGTAAATGGCATCGAGGATTGCCAAGTTTCAGTACAAATGTCCTGCCATTGTACCATCATCTTGAATAACAAGTCTTATCTTCATTCTACTTGCAAGAAATGTTATGTTATTCTATTGTATTGTTATTATAAAATAATGTTCAAAACTTGGTTTCCGCAGGACGGTTCCACTCAGTGGGGGGCCGTGGATCTGGGAAGTGATGAAAGGAAGCAGAAGTTCCTGCGGTTGATGGGTGCGGGCAAGGTGTGTAGCCTCGGTGTCCGCCTCTGTGTCGTCCCATAACAAACATCAACAACAACAACAACATTCTTTTAAACAGTGCTTCCCAACCCTTACTGTAGGTGTACTAAATTCATCAGGAACGTTCGCGGAGCGCCTGATATGCGAACGGTAAACACATTAGAAATACACATACAGTGGCTCAGCAACAAGACGCAACTCCCGGCTTGTACACCATTACTACTGCAGGAATCCCAGGAAAGAGAGTGAACTGCTTGTGGTCCCAGTGTGTTTATTAAGCAAACACAACAGAAAACATGGAAAATGGAAACGAAATGCACAAAGCTTCTGAAATGATGAGCCATAATACTATTTACTCAACAATATATTCACAAATATCTTCATGTTTTCTACTACTGTCATTTAAAACAAATATCCCATGCCCCACCTGCAACGTACGCGTGCCACCGGTTGAACACCATGCTGTAAAATGTTCTAAAGTTGATCCGTCTGTGTCCTGCTAGAAAGAGCACACCGGCCGCCTCGTCATCGGAGACCACAAATCCACGTCTCACTTCCGCACTGGTGAGATCCTCAAAGCCACCTTTGACCCTAAACTACCCTGTTCTGGGTGCTGGGATCCCAAATGCCCATTTTCTGACCTGTTCGGTGTCCTTGAGCGAGATGCGCTAACACCTCCTTGCTCGGTAAAAACATGGATAAAATGTGTTTATGTTGCCGGCGCATTGAAATTCACATCAAATGGCTTTGGATAAATATGTAGGCTAAATTACAAACCTCATGATCGTACCATATCTGCCTTATCTTTACTTCTTTCCTGAAGGGCAACCTTAAATTGGTTCACCTTTTGAGTTCAATCTAGTTTTTCTGCGGTCTAATGTGACTGTTATTCCTCTCTGCAGGGAACGAGGACAAGAAGATCAGTGGTGAGTTGGAGGAGCAGTATCAGCAGGGCATGGACGACAAGCTGTCTGGACGCAACCGGAGGCACTGTGGGCTGGGCTTCAGCGAGGTGAGTCCCCTCCCGCACAAAGGCTCACCGTGATGAACATGCTCTTCGACATTTTTGGTCAAAACCCAATATTATTACCCAAATATTGGGTTTTTACGTTATCCCCCCAAAGTAAATGTTGCTTATTATATATACTATAACAATGGCATGATTTGAATGTTTTTTACATTTTAATGAGGTCAGGCAGGCAGTCAACCAGGCAGTCAACCACTAATTCTGTTTTCATCAGGGTTGGTTGGCTTGGCCGTGATGTTGTTTATGTAAGACTAGACACAGGGTTTAGAAAAAGCTAATTCATCACCCCTCTGATATGAATAAAGTACCCATCAATCTAAATGCGTATGCAGATGGTGCATAGGACTTTAGCTATATCAGTGGATCAATAGTTACTATAGCTCAACACCTGTGGACGGTCCCTTCATCTCTCATTCATCCCCCGGCAGCCGGAGTCTTTCCCGTCTGAAGCAACAGAGAACCAGACCCAAGCAGACGAGCCCGGGACCCCTGCAGTAGGCACTGTAGAGAACCCAACGGAGGGACAAGGGAACGCATCGCTCCCTGAGCCGGGGGGCCCCGCCTCGGGTCCGCCACAGCAACCCCCAGCAGACCCACAGGAGGAAAAGGACGATGACAAGAAGCAGAGCTACAAAATGGCCTTTGTCAAGTCCACATAGGACTGGGCTGCCTGGCCGGGTAGACATTCATACATAGTTTGGTCTTTGGTTTCTTAACGAGTACGGTCTTCTTTGATTGGTGAAGCCTATTAAGCACACGGTTCGGAGAATATGCATTCATCTGTCTATAATGTTAGCAAGTGTTACCATGTCAGGAGATAACAACTGCCAAGTTTAAATCATTTCAGTGTTATTTTGTAATAAGTGGCATGTATAATTGGCACTAAGCATGAGTGATACTCTTGCACATGTATAGAAACTGAAGCGTTATTGATAAATTGAGGTACCAAGATATATATATAGATATATATCAAAAGAATATTAAAATGTTCAGAGATTGTGTCCTGTGGCAACAACTTCATGCGAAAAACTGACACAATATTTAAGTTCTAGATCTAAAAACTTGATTACAGCATGTGACAGGAAAACCACTAATTACTGCAGACAACCAAAATCGTCAAGATGTACAAAGTGAACTTCGAATAAAACGGCGTGTATTTTTTTTATTTAATGAAATAACATTTTCTATTAAAAAACCTTTGACTTTCGCTTTTTAGTAAAGCATGTTTTCTCCAATAGGAGCAAAGCATTCAGTAAAAGCAAATTGACATTATGGCTTGGCAGTGATGTGCCCAAAACACACAATAGGCTTACACACTTTGGAATATATATTATAAGTTGTCCAATACGTTAATCATTTTATCAGAAAAATAACCACTATATGTCCATTTCTTATTGACTAATCTAGATATGCATTGTGAAAAGATGTGGTGTAAAGCTATTCACTCATGTCATAAGGCATTGTCATTGTCAGAATTAGTACAAAGAAGCTAAACATTTTAGACTGAGATACATATTCCATTTGACAGTTTTAGAGATCTCTGTTAGCCCCATTGGGAAGTTTTACATTCACGCACCTGTGCTGGCGCCATGATGGCGCTGTTTGTAGTTTACAAATCAAAATAGTTTTGTGACAGATGTAGGCACACAGTCAACAGGTGGAGCTATGATTATGCTGTGTGCACGGATGTGATTGACAGGCAGGTTGTCTTCCCAGAGCCAATCAGGGGACAGATGTCCAGATTGGTCAGAAATTAGCCGATGGACAGGAGGCAAAGGCAACGAGATGGACATTTCCCAGTGAATTTGGCTCACTAATATTGGATGCTCTTTAAAGTTACCTCAGGCCACTTAAGTTAACATGACTTCCTCTTTTTAATAACAATACTTGTTTTTGGTTCTATTAAAAGAGATTTGTCGATAGTTAGTTTAACAGTTGGCATGACTAACTAATGATTAGTTCCTCCGTCTGCTATTTTCACTCGTGCACCAACTCACACGTGCATGAACCTCACACGTGCACAGACTTCTGATGCGGATCACTCCTGACACACCTCAAGCCAGTGGGCTTCAGTCATTTGCGGCTGCTCTGGCTGAAAGACAAAACACATCAAACATCAAGATAAGCAGTGTCACAGAACATCTAAGATATGTGGTGTCGTAGAATACCTGACTAGAGGTACACTGGCAGGAGAATTTAATCAATGATAGAAAAACACAAAATAAAGAAACCGGAACAACACCATGACACAGCCGTGCAGACGTCTCCACGGATACGCCTGACCCTGAATACTCTGAGTAAGTCCGTAGGGGCGGCCAAACCATGTGTAAGGTAGGCTGCCCAGCGGGGGCGCTAGGCACCGCCGAGCCAAGCGTAGGCACACTGAATCACTTCCGCTTGAGTCACATCAGATTGATTTTCCCCAACAGCTCCCATGCTAGTTCATGACGTCTTCAAACTACGACCTTGGTTTGATTGAGAGAATTTTATAGCTTTGGCGGTTGCTGTGCCCTTTCTCGCTGACGACAAAATGAGCAAATTCACAAATGCTGCTTCCATTGTTAAGTCAAAAGTATTAACATTTAGTTACTTACACACCCTGAGTATGAAGAATGAATCTTGCTTGTTAATCACAGACGCGTGAAATGCATCACTTTGAAAATGTTGTTCTTCTCTGCTCTCAACGTCTTGTATCCAAAGTCTCGCACAATATCCAAACAGACATGCTGAATTACAAACGTGTGAGCATGTGGGTCCATGCACTTCTGCGGACCCCTACCTGCCACCAGCTTGCTCTTGCGCGAGGCCTCCGAGGCCAGTGCCTGCGACACGGCCATGATCCTCTCCTGTTGCTGTAGCACAGCGTCCAGCTCGCTGAAGTCAATCGGTGTGCCCACTCCCAGAGCAGGCTGCATGTTCTGCACACTGAAGACGCACATACATGTGTGTGTTTATGTGTGTGTATTTGGAAAGTTAAACACCATTTAATTCCTAAAATTGAAATTAAAGTTATGTATACATTACATATTTACCTCTTAAAATTCAAATAAGGCACTTTAAGTTGTACCATTTCAAAACGAACAAAAATGAAGCAATAAAAAGTCAAACTCTTAATATGATTTTACGAATATTCCGATTTTCTATTTGAATATATGTTAATGAATTGATTAATAAGAAGAAATGCTGAATATCAATTTATATTTTATTTTTAAATGGTACAATTTGAAATGCCATATTTGAATTGAAAAGGTGTGAATTCAAATTCATAAATTCAGATTACCCCATTTTCAAAGTATAATATTTCAGTTATGACTTCAATGGTGTTTACATTTCCATGATTCTCTACAGACACCCTCATAACCAGTCAGGGATGAATACACTTGACTTTTGATGAGTGCTATTCTGGGGTCTGACCTGGACTTGGTCAGGAGGGCTTTGATCCGTTGGGCCCGGTGGGAACGCTTCTCCAGCTCCTCTGGACTCTGGGGTTCGTCTGGGTCAGACTCCACGTAGCGCTCCGGGATCGGGACCTTCCGCGGTTTGGAAAGCTGCAAGAAAAACAGAGTAACCATGTAGATAACACCGACTCCGTTTACAAAAGATATCCATCCATTACAGACATGCAGTATGGACCCTTGTCCACCAGGATGCGCCAGTGGGCAGTCAAAACAAGCACAGCTCTGGGTAATTAATTGGAGGGTTTGCGCCATTTTTCCTTTTAGACCCCTGGCTACCTCTCGGCTTAGGTCCAGGTCGTAGTCCAGAGGTTCCAGGTCCGTATCTCTCACAGACGTGGCACAGTCGGGCATCATCCATCCGTCCGATTGGCTCCTGCCTCTCTCCGTCACGTGGCCCCGCCCCTCGTCGCTCTGGCCCTCGGCCGGCCGTCGCTCCTCTCGGGGGTCGAACACCTGGATGAAAGGGACGGCCCGGGGGCGCCAGGGGCGGGCCTCGTACCGCTGACCGCCCGACTGAGACATGTGCTCCCACGCTGGACCCTTCAAACGTTCACATTAGAAAATACCATGACGCAACTCAAATGTCACCGGAAAGCACGTGAACCAAACCACACCTGTAACTGCCGACAGAGGCTCCACACTAAAGTATTCCTTAGCAATGAAATATATTCTAACTAATGCTTGCAAGGGGATAATACAGAATCTACCAAAAAATCCAAAACCTGACTTTATCAGAACAATAAAGAGCTGATTACAGAAATGCTAAGGGGCAATACAGCAAACTGAAGAATTCAATCTTGGAGGATGAGACCATTTAGTTTCACATCACTTTCCACATCACTTCCACTGCTTGTTACTTGATGTGCGTGTGTGTGTGTGTGTGTGCGTGTGAAAGCGTAGTCGGTAAGATTCCCCAGGGAGCATCAAAGCCATGCATACGGTCCATCACCTCGCGTCGCTGGAATAAAGTCCATTGAATGCCAGAGACGGCACGCCATGCCCCGTCAAGCTCACACAGTCAACAAGATGAGTGGAGGAGGAGGAGGAGGAGGAGGAGGAGGGGAGAAGATGAGAATAGGAGGAGAGTTAGTGGCAGCCTCAGAGAGGCTGAGGAAAGGAGACATTTACGAGAGAAAGAGAGAACGACAGGAGGAATAAAGAGCAGCCCTCGATCCCCAAAGTGTTAATCAAACCCCATCCTCAGAATTAGTAAAACACGGAGAGAAAACGTTCTGAAGCAAGAATAGCCTTTTATTTTCCAGTGCAAATGTCTACAGGTTGGGATATTAAACAGCACTAAAAATGAGTAGTGCATTGCGTCACAGTTACACAGTTAAAAAATAATTAGCCGTCAACTCTCCTCAGGTTTTTTTTACGGCTGCAATGCCAACACTCAGCACAGCAGCTGTCTACTGCTCTCACCTACTCAAATATAGACTGTTTAGCAAGTTCAAAGAAATTCCCAGTTTCTAACTATGAACGATTAACAAGATGTTACAATTTCAAAGTCATAATGGCATGACACCATGCACCAATATTTCATATTCAATATTTTTGGAATTCACAAATCAATCTGACCTTAATCGTTCATACTTTTTGGTGCAACAATATGTATTAGGTATCATACTATTTGTTCCTACTACCACTGAAGTATGATATGCATATTCTAGATTTAAACATTGCATTTCAGCCTGGTTTGTCGGTACTATCCTGCATGTAAGGTACCGGTACGTAATGCATTCTCAAGCTACACTACTTCATGATTAGTACACTCTCTACAGAAAGTTGTGGAATTTTCTTTTGCAAAATAAATGGATGTGATCATATGTGGGTGCAGGCAAGTAAAAAAATAGCATACGTGTAAAAAAAGTGTAAACATGTTTTCATGTTGATGTTATTATGGAAGATAAAAGAGTACATAAAAAAGCAACTCTGAGTTTCTGCCTAGAAAAAACTAGAACTTATTGAAGGTATTCAAATTTACAACAATTTGATGGAAGTGAGAGTTTATGAAAAAAATGATATATATATGATATATATATATTATATATATATAATTTATTGGTATGCTTTGTATTAATAAAATAATGGAAAATGTACATAATTTATTTAATAACTTCAATATATACAATAATCTATCTATTATTGTTGTTTGCATTTTTGTTTTGTGTTCCTGAAATAGGTTATTGAGCATTTGTATCTTCATCCAGCTTTATACAGTATAGCTTAAAGCATACAGTGTAAAAATATTACATTCAAAGTTGCACAAAGCAATCTCTCCAATACACTACTTAAGACTAGAATAACCATAAACTCTATTGCGTCACATAGGGACCTTTTACCCTTACAGCGGACTGTTGTTGCTATGGTAATGTCTGGGGGGGGGGGGGGGGGAGAAC
The DNA here is from genome assembly GCA_027122795.1 of Enchelyopus cimbrius. Taxonomy (NCBI): domain Eukaryota; kingdom Metazoa; phylum Chordata; class Actinopteri; order Gadiformes; family Gaidropsaridae; genus Enchelyopus; species Enchelyopus cimbrius. The sequence continues at coordinate 14,908,390 of JAOPJJ010000141.1, forward strand.
CTTTTGCCGCGTGTACAGGAGTGGTAATTACGGCTATCGGTGTGCAGGTTTTTTTGGTTTATGTGCTCTATATTGCATTTTGAGATTGGGAGGGATGAAGAGGCACAATAAGGGAGCCAATCAGACGTGAAGGGTGGCTGTTGGGCAGAGAGACAGGAACTGGCATGCCTGCCTTGTTGACAGGGAAGGTTTGGATAATAATTTCATAATTTATAAACCGCAGCTTCTTCTTCTTCTCTACATTTTCTCATGTCCTATAGATGAATTAAAAATAAACACACATCTGCCTACCTTGGTTAGCAAGTAATACACACTTAACGCTTCAGAAGCAACCTTGGAATAGCGATAAAGACATTGCGTGGGATTTGAACAACGTGAAACACACTGCAAGGGGAAGAAGATGGGCTGTGATTTCAAACGGAAGTGAGGTGTTGCCACGGCGGAGAGGGTTAGGTAACACCAGCAAAACAAGGCACTTGGAACTCTTCAAGAGAAGGAAAGCAGAGAGCCGAGATGAATTGAACCCTCTTCCTTCTAAACGTGCTTTCCCTTGAACACATCGTCATCATCATCGTCGTCGTCATCAATAACCCCAACCGATTCCTTTTAAATGACCTATACTCTATATCTCAAAAAAATAGCGCTGTACAACTGTATACTGAAAATATCCCTCAGTAAATAAATATAGGCGCACAAATACATGGGCAGTTGTTATCTACTATTTGGTATTAAAAACAAGAGGGGTTGTAGATTTTCGTCCCCTACTTGTGGTGAGAGGACCTACATTCAGTGTTGTGTCAGTGGCGTCCCACTAGTGGGGGCTTGGGGGGCCGGCAGTGCTAAGAGGGGCCACTTAAGACCCAATAACCTTTTATTAACAGGTCATTATTTGACCACTTGATTAGGCATCACGAGCCGTTAGGAAATCACCCCTGTGGGGACGCCGCAGGTTGGCGTCCCGGTGACTCACAGGGTCGATTTGGAAACGGCGCGAGTGGGAAACGGAGCGGTTAGCGCGTTAGCATCCCTGTCGCGTTATTTTTAAGAAGTGGAGGGTTGGAGCGTCGCGTAGCGGCCGTGGCGGCGGCGGTCGCGGTGCCGCTCCCCGAGCCTGCTGGTGCCATGCGTGGTGCGGGGGAAACATACGGAAGCGGGGGGGTCCTGCGCGTCGCCGCTGGAGGGCATCCTGGAGGTGGAGGAGCAGCGCTGGGCGGGGCCGGCGGCGGAGGGGAAGTGGGGGCCCGCGTAGGGGCCGCCCCCCTGGCTGAGGTTCCTCTGGCGGTCGCGCACCAGCGCCCTCTGGTGACGCTTCATGCGCTCCAGCTGCTCCTCGGCGGTCATGCGGCTCCGCGCGTGGGAGGGAGGGGGGGGGCCATGTGCGCCGTGTGACGGGGCGCACATGATGTCCAAGGCACTCTTGGGTCTCTCCTTGCGGTGCGGTGGCGGGGGACGAGGACACATGAAAACATGAGTTTGAGTGTTTGACGTGGATAGGGCGTGATACGTTTCACCAGCGTGCCGTGGACATGGCATCTCCACCCGAGCACAGACTCACCCTGGCCGCCTGGCTTCCTCCAACCTTCTTCCTCAGAGTGACGTAGGAGGAGATGTAGTTGGACTGGTTCGGTCCGGACGAGAACAGACCTGAAACAGAAGTGTGTCCCAGAACCCTTTAACCATGTGTGTTCAGTTACTGCAGACGGATGGTAACGCAGCCTTAAGGATCAGTTTGATGTTGGGTGAAATCTTAGGCCCCGTATGTTCTGTCCTTGTGTTTTCCTGCCGGTACCTTTGTCCGAGAAGGAGGGGTTGTCTAGGGCCGAGCCAGTGACGCTGTGTCCCGTCACTGGGAGCTCTGGTTCACTCAGGTACGACCGCAATTCAACCTGCAACCAAGCATCCAGCAAACCAGCAAAACCACAAGCTTAGAGCCGCAGCCTGAATGCAACATTCAACATTCCTCTGTTTAAAGTGGGAGGGCTTCTATTTTAAAGGACAAAATGTACATTCGCTGAATCACAGAATAACCGTGATGTCAGAGCTTCACGAAACACGTAACGGTGCATTCCCGGCTTTTCCAACAGTAATGCTACAGCCAGAATGTTCTCCTCAGAAATAATCATCCCGGGTCAAAACCTTTCATCCAAACCTCCAAAATTGCACACTTAGTAGCTGCGTGAGTGACCCTTAGGCAAGCCCCCCTAGAGAGCTTCCAGGTGACCTCTTTGACCTTCGGGCCGGATCACCTTAGGGTCTCCGTTGGCCGCGTAC
>JAOPJJ010000856.1:0-16629 GCA_027122795.1 Enchelyopus cimbrius
ATAATAACAAACAAGGTTATATTTATTATAATAACAAACAAGGTTATATTTATTATAATAACAAACAAGGTTATATTGTACTGGGGGGCTACTCAAAACGCTATCGTAGCTTAGGTAAAGCATAATACTGAAGATATTAAGACGGACCCTAGAAAGTCCCGAAAGCACAAAGGTTTGGTCCTGACCTTACTATCAGCTCTAGCCCAACTTACACATGCAAGTCTCCGCCTCCCCGTGAGAATGCCCTTAATGTCCTGTCCGGAATTAAGGAGCAGGCATCAGGCACAAAATTTAGCCCACGACGCCTTGCTCAGCCACACCCCTACGGGTACTCAGCAGTGATAAAATTTAAGCAATAAGTGAAAACTTGACTTAGTCAGGGATAAGAGGGCCGGTAAAACTCGTGCCAGCCACCGCGGTTATACGAGAGGCCCAAGTTGATTAAATGCGGCGTAAAGAGTGGTTATGAAAATTAAACAATAAGGTCGAATATCCTCAGAGCAGTTATACGCATCCGAGGTCACGAAGCACAGTCACGAAAGTAGCCCTACTATAATTCTGACCCCACGAAAACCATAGAACAAACTGGGATTAGATACCCCACTATGTATGGTCGTTAACATCGATGATTCAATACCCTAATCATCCGCCCGGGTAATACGAGCATTAGCTTAAAACCCAAAGGACTTGGCGGTGCTTTAGACCCCCCTAGAGGAGCCTGTTCTAGAACTGATAACCCCCGTTAAACCTCACCACCCCTTGTTTTACCCGCCTATATACCACCGTCGTCAGCTTACCCTGTGAAGGAAACATAGTGAGCATAAATGGTAAAGCCATAAACGTCAGGTCGAGGTGTAGCGAATGAGGTGGGAAGAAATGGGCTACATTCTCTCCTACAGAGAATACGAATGGCTGTTTGAAAAAACCGCCTGAAGGAGGATTTAGCAGTAAGTAGAGAATAGAGAGCTCTGCTGAAAACGGCCCTGAAGCGCGCACACACCGCCCGTCACTCTCTCCAAATAGCCTACAAGTATTACCTAAAATATTTAATTTAACAAGGAGAGGCAAGTCGTAACATGGTAAGCGTACCGGAAGGTGCGCTTGGACAACCAGGGCATAGCTAAGTTAGTAAAGCACCTCCCTTACACCGAGAAGTCGTCCGTGCAAATAGGACTGCCCTGACGCCTAATAGCTAGCCTCAACAATCAAATTTTACTATTATGAAACTAAGAACCCATAATATAATTAAATAAACCATTTTACCCCCTAAGTACGGGCGACGAAAAAGGAAAAAAGAGCAACAGAAAAAGTACCGCAAGGGAACGCTGAAAAAGAAATGAAATAAACCATTTAAGCACTAAATAGCAGAGCTAGCCCCTCGTACCTTTTGCATCATGATTTAGCAAGTAAAATACGAGCAAAGAGCCCTTTAGTTTGTAACCCCGAAACTGAGCGAGCTACTCCAAGACAGCCTATTAGGGCAACCCCGTCTCTGTGGCAAAAGAGTGGGAAGAGCTTTGAGTAGAGGTGATAAACCTACCGAGCACAGTTATAGCTGGTTGCCTGAGAAATGAATAGGAGTTCAGCCCTTTAAGATTCCCCTCCCACCCATGCGCATGCTAGAGTTGATAAAGGAAACTAAAGGAGTTAATCAAAAGGGGTACAGCCCTTTTGATAAAAGAAACAACTTTAACAGGTGGTTCAGGATCATATTACACAAGGACTTCAAATTAAGTGGGCCTAAAAGCAGCCATCTTAACAGAAAGCGTTAAAGCTCAAATTAGAAATAATCCTCATATACTGATAGTTTGTCCTCCCCCCTGCCCTATATCAGGCTGTCCTATGCCCCCATAGGAACAATTATGCTAAAATGAGTAATAAGAAGAACCCGGTTCTTCTCCTAGCACATGTGTAAGTCGGAACGGACCCTCCACCGACTATTAACCGCCTCCAAACCCAGAGGAAAATAAGAAACATAAACAAGAAAAACACTTAAATTTTGATCGTTAACCCTACACAGGTGTGCTTAAAGGAAAGACTAAAAGAAAGGGAAGGAACTCGGCAAACACAAGCCTCGCCTGTTTACCAAAAACATCGCCTCTTGACTATAAAAATATAAGAGGTCCCGCCTGCCCTGTGACTATAAGTTTAACGGCCGCGGTATTTTAACCGTGCGAAGGTAGCGTAATCACTTGTCTTTTAAATGAAGACCTGTATGAATGGCATCACGAGGGCTTAGCTGTCTCCCCCTTCCAGTCAATGAAATTGACCTCCCCGTGCAGAGGCGGGGATAACTACATAAGACGAGAAGACCCTGTGGAGCTTTAGACCTAAAGTAATTCACGTTTAATATACTGCACAAACCAGTAAAAACTTAGTGACATTTATTGAGGTGTCTTTGGTTGGGGCGACCGCGGGGAAAAATTTAACCCCCATGTGGACCGGGGATACTATCCCTAATACTCAGAGCCTTCTACTCCAAGTAACAGAAATTCTGACTTTTCTGATCCGGTATTTAACCGATCAACGAACCGAGTTACCCCAGGGATAACAGCGCAATCCCCTCCCAGAGCCCATATCGACGAGGGGGTTTACGACCTCGATGTTGGATCAGGACATCCTAATGGTGCAGCCGCTATTAAGGGTTCGTTTGTTCAACGATTAAAGTCCTACGTGATCTGAGTTCAGACCGGAGTAATCCAGGTCAGTTTCTATCTATGAATTAATCTTTTTCCCAGTACGAAAGGACCGGGAAAAGGGGGCCCATGCTAAACGCACGCCCCTCCCCCAATCGCTGAAACCCAATAAAGCGATGAAGGGGGCTTAAAAAAAGCCCAGAGAAAATGGGACAAATAGGAGTGGCAGAGCCCGGAAAGTGCAAAAGATTTAAGCTCTTTAAACAGAGGTTCAAATCCTCTCTCTTATTATGACCAGCATCGTAGTAACTTACGTCATTAATCCTCTTATTTATATAGCCCCCGTTTTACTAGCTGTTGCCTTTTTCACCCTAATCGAACGAAAAGTTTTAGGCTACATGCAATTACGAAAAGGACCAAATATTGTTGGCCCCTATGGCCTCCTTCAACCTATTGCTGACGGCGTGAAACTATTTATTAAAGAACCTGTTCGACCATCTACTTCCTCCCCCCTTCTCTTTGTTTTTGCTCCTGTACTTGCTTTAACCCTTGCTCTCACCCTATGAGCCCCCCTGCCCATGCCTTTCCCAGTTACTGACTTAAACCTAAGCATTTTGTTTATCCTTGCTCTTTCCAGCCTTGCAGTTTATTCAATTTTAGGATCTGGATGAGCATCAAATTCTAAATATGCATTAGTTGGGGCTCTTCGTGCTGTTGCCCAAACCATTTCTTATGAAGTAAGTCTAGGCCTAATTTTATTAAGTGTAGTCATTTTTTCAGGGGGCTTTACCCTTCAAACATTTAGCATAACGCAAGAAACAACCTGACTCGCTCTTTCAGCATGACCCCTTGCCGCCATATGATTTATTTCTACACTAGCAGAAACAAATCGTGCTCCCTTTGATCTCACTGAAGGAGAGTCCGAGCTAGTTTCGGGCTTTAATGTTGAGTACGCGGCAGGTCCATTCGCATTATTTTTCTTAGCAGAATACGCTAATATTTTACTTATAAATACCTTATCAACAATTTTATTTTTAGGGTCCTCTGTTTACTATATAATACCAATAGTCACTTCCCTAACACTTATAGTAAAAGCAGCCCTTTTATCAACCGTTTTCTTGTGAGTCCGAGCATCTTACCCTCGATTCCGGTATGACCAGCTAATACATTTGGTTTGGAAAAATTTTCTTCCGTTAACCCTTGCTCTAGTAATTTGACATCTTTCACTTTCAATTTCATGCGCAGGGTTACCTCCACATCCTTAAGAGGAGCTGTGCCTGAATTAAAGGACCACTTTGATAGAGTGAACTATAAGGGTTAAAGTCCCTTCAACTCCTTAGAAAAAGGGGATTCGAACCCATCCTCAGGAGATCAAAACTCCTAGTGCTTCCACTACACCACTTTCTAGTAAAGTCAGCTAAATTAAGCTCTTGGGCCCATACCCCGAATATGTTGGTTAAATTCCTTCCTTTACTAATGAGCCCCTTTATCCTTTCTATTCTCTTGTTTAGCTTAGGCTTAGGTACCACTCTTACCTTCGCTAGCTCCCATTGATTATTAGCTTGAATAGGACTTGAGATTACCACTCTAGCCATCATCCCCTTAATAGCACAGCGCCATCACCCTCGAGCAGTAGAGGCTACAACAAAATATTTTATTATTCAAGCCGCAGCCGCAGCTCTAATTTTATTTGCTAGCACAACAAACGCATGAATTACGGGACAATGAGATATTAATTTTGAATTACATAATTTTCCTGCAGCAATACTTACAATGGCCCTAGCCTTAAAGATAGGTCTTGCCCCCGTACATTTCTGGCTTCCTGAAGTTCTTCAAGGACTGGACTTGACCACAGGATTGATTTTGTCTACTTGACAAAAATTAGCCCCTTTCATCCTTATATGCCAAATTATACCCATTAATTCTAATTTGATCACAATACTAGGAGTTTTTTCTACACTTGTAGGAGGGTGAGGGGGACTCAATCAAACGCAACTACGGAAAATTCTTGCATACTCCTCTGTTGCCCACTTTGGTTGAATTATTCTAGTTATACAATTTAATCAACATTTGGCTATCCTGGCTTTGGCAATTTACATCCCTATAACATTTTCAGCTTTTATAATTTTTAAAGCAAACAACGCTACTACCATTAATACACTAGCTGCTTCCTGGGCCAAAACTCCTGTAATTGCAACAATTGCCCCAATAATTTTGCTTTCACTTGGGGGACTCCCCCCACTTTCGGGGTTTATGCCTAAGTGAATAATTCTTCAAGAACTAACAAAACAAGGGATTCCTCTTACCGCTTCAATTGCAGCTCTTAGCGCTCTTTTAAGTCTCTACTTTTATCTCCGTCTTTCTTACGCTGTAGCCTTAACTATTTCCCCAAACAACCTCAACGCCACAACCCCCTGGCGCATATATTCAACAAACACTACCTTACCTTTAGCCACCTCGGCAATAATTTCTGCAATGCTACTTCCACTAGCCCCTGCCACGATAGCATTACTTTACACTTAGGGACTTAGGATGAATTAGACCAAGGGCCTTCAAAGCCCTCAGTGAAGGTGAAAATCCTTCAGCCCCTGATAAGATCTGCAGGACACTACCCCACATCTTCTGTATGCAAAACAGATACTTTAATTAAGATAAGACCTTACACCCATCCTAGAAAAGAGGGCCTTGATCCCTCAAACTCTTAGTTAACAGCTAAGCGCTCAAACCAGCGAGCATCCTTCTACTTTCCCCCGCTGTAAAGCGGGTAAAGCGGGGGAAAGTCCCGGCAAACTTTCGTCTGCTTCTTCAGATTTGCAATCTGACGTGTCACACCCCAGAACTTGATAGGAAGAGGGCTTAAACCTCTGTATGTGGGGTTACAATCCACCGCTTACTCAGCCATCCCACCTGTGGCAATCACCCGCTGATTTTTCTCAACCAATCACAAAGACATTGGCACCCTTTATTTAGTATTTGGTGCCTGAGCCGGCATGGTCGGAACAGCCTTAAGTCTTCTCATTCGAGCAGAGCTAAGTCAACCCGGCGCACTGCTAGGTGACGATCAGATTTATAATGTGATCGTCACAGCACATGCTTTCGTAATAATTTTCTTCATGGTCATGCCTCTAATAATTGGAGGTTTTGGCAATTGACTAATTCCTCTAATGATCGGAGCTCCTGATATGGCTTTCCCTCGTATGAATAATATGAGCTTTTGGCTACTCCCTCCCTCATTCTTGCTTCTTTTAGCTTCTTCTGGAGTAGAAGCTGGGGCCGGTACAGGCTGAACCGTCTATCCTCCCCTAGCAGGAAATCTTGCCCATGCAGGAGCTTCAGTTGATTTAACTATTTTTTCTCTCCATCTGGCAGGTATCTCATCAATTTTAGGTGCTATTAATTTTATTACTACCATTATTAATATGAAACCCCCTGCAATTTCACAGTACCAAACACCTTTATTTGTGTGGGCCGTCTTAATTACAGCTGTACTATTACTTTTATCTCTTCCTGTTTTAGCGGCTGGAATCACTATACTTCTTACAGATCGAAATCTTAACACCTCTTTCTTCGACCCCGCCGGAGGGGGAGACCCAATTCTCTACCAACATCTATTCTGATTCTTTGGTCATCCAGAAGTCTATATTCTTATTCTTCCAGGCTTCGGAATAATTTCCCACATTGTGGCATATTATTCAGGCAAAAAAGAACCTTTTGGTTATATGGGTATGGTTTGAGCTATGATGGCTATTGGTCTTCTTGGATTTATTGTTTGAGCTCATCACATGTTTACAGTTGGAATGGACGTCGACACACGAGCCTACTTTACATCTGCCACTATGATTATTGCCATTCCAACGGGGGTAAAAGTGTTTAGCTGATTGGCAACACTACATGGGGGCTCAATTAAGTGGGATACCCCCCTACTTTGAGCACTAGGCTTTATTTTTCTATTCACAGTAGGAGGCTTAACAGGAATTGTTCTAGCCAACTCCTCGCTAGACATTGTTCTTCATGATACATATTATGTTGTAGCCCACTTCCACTATGTTCTATCTATGGGTGCTGTTTTTGCCATTATGGCAGCCTTCGTTCATTGATTCCCATTATTTTCAGGCTACACTCTCCACAGCACCTGAACTAAAATTCACTTTGGAGTTATATTTGTTGGTGTAAACCTTACATTTTTCCCACAACATTTCCTAGGCCTTGCAGGAATGCCTCGTCGATACTCAGATTACCCTGACGCTTATACACTGTGAAACACCGTTTCTTCTATTGGCTCTTTAATTTCTTTAATAGCTGTAATCATGTTCTTATTTATTCTATGGGAAGCTTTTGCTGCCAAACGAGAAGTCTCAGCAGTAGAATTAACTGCAACTAACGTTGAGTGGCTACACGGCTGCCCTCCTCCTTATCACACATTTGAGGAACCCGCCTTCGTTCAAGTACAGGCCCACTAACCCGAGAAAGGAGGGAATCGAACCCCCATCTACTGGTTTCAAGCCAGTCACATAACCACTCTGTCACTTTCTTCATGGGCTGCTGGTGAAACATCACACTGCCTTGTCAAGGCAGAATTGTGGGTTAAACCCCCGCGCAACCTTAGCGCAAGCTAATATGGCACACCCCTCACAACTAGGTTTCCAAGACGCGGCATCTCCCGTAATAGAAGAACTTCTACACTTTCACGATCACGCCCTAATAATTGTATTCTTAATTAGTACTCTTGTACTTTACATTATTGTGGCCATAGTGTCTACTAAATTAACAAATAAATATATTTTAGATTCCCAAGAAATTGAAATTATTTGAACAGTACTTCCAGCTGTAATTCTTATTCTAATCGCACTACCCTCTTTACGCATTCTTTATCTGATAGACGAAATCAACGACCCCCACTTAACAATTAAAGCAATAGGCCATCAATGGTATTGAAGTTATGAGTACACCGACTACGAAGACCTTGGCTTTGACTCTTATATAATTCCCACCCAAGATTTAACTCCCGGACAATTTCGTTTACTAGAAGCAGACCATCGCATGGTTGTACCAGTTGAATCTCCAATCCGTATCTTAATTTCAGCAGAGGATGTACTCCACTCATGAACAGTCCCAGCTCTAGGAGTAAAAATAGACGCGGTGCCTGGCCGACTAAATCAAACAGCCTTTATTACCTCTCGCCCCGGAGTTTTCTACGGACAGTGTTCAGAAATTTGTGGTGCAAACCATAGCTTCATGCCCATCGTAGTTGAAGCAGTCCCCCTAGAACACTTTGAATCTTGATCCTCTTTAATACTTGAAGACGCCTCACTAAGAAGCTAAAATAGGCCAAGCGCCAGCCTTTTAAGCTGGAAAATGGTGACCCCTACCCACCCTTAGTGACATGCCTCAATTAAACCCCGCTCCCTGGTTCATAATTTTAATATTCACATGGGTAATTTTCTTAACAATTATCCCCTCAAAAGTAATAGAACACACTTTCCCTAACGAGCCATCCCCTCAAAGCACAGCAGCTCCTAAAACTACCCCTTGAAACTGACCATGACACTAAGCCTATTCGACCAATTTTCAAGCCCTACTTACTTAGGTTTACCCCTAATCCTTATTGCTTTAAGCCTTCCCTGAGTGCTTTTCCCAGCCCCAACTTCACGATGATTAAATAACCGAGTTTTAACACTTCAGGGATGATTTATCGCTCGATTCACTAATCAACTTTTCCTTCCACTAAATGTGGGAGGGCACAAATGAGCTGCTATATTCACCTCTTTAATAGTTTTCCTCCTTACTCTTAATATGCTTGGATTATTACCTTACACTTTTACTCCCACTACCCAACTGTCCCTTAATATAGGTCTTGCCGTCCCATTATGATTAGCTACAGTAATTATTGGTATACGAACTCAACCCACCCATGCCCTAGGTCATTTCCTTCCAGAAGGGACACCTACCTTACTTATCCCAGTACTTATTATTATCGAAACTATTAGTTTATTTATTCGTCCCCTTGCTTTAGGTGTCCGACTTACAGCCAACCTAACTGCTGGACATTTACTTATTCATTTAATTTCTTCTGCAGCATTTGTACTTGCACCAATAATGCCCACAGTCGCAATTTTAACAGCCATTCTTTTATTTTTACTTACCCTTCTAGAAGTAGCCGTAGCTATGATTCAAGCTTACGTATTTATTCTGCTTTTAAGCCTTTATCTTCAAGAAAATACCTAATGACCCACCAAGCTCATGCATACCACATAGTAGACCCCAGTCCCTGACCCTTAACAGGAGCAGTAGCTGCACTTTTAATAACATCTGGCCTAGCCGTATGATTTCACTTCCAATCAACAGTTTTAATAACTTTAGGGACAATCCTTCTTTTACTTACGATGTACCAGTGATGGCGAGATATTGTTCGTGAAGGTACCTTCCAAGGCCATCACACACCCCCCGTACAGAAAGGCCTTCGTTATGGTATAATCCTTTTTATCACCTCTGAAGTCTTCTTCTTCCTCGGATTTTTCTGAGCGTTCTACCATTCAAGTTTAGCCCCTACCCCTGAGCTGGGGGGCTGCTGACCACCAACAGGCGTAGTTACCCTAGACCCCTTCGAAGTGCCTCTTTTAAATACTGCCGTACTTTTAGCTTCTGGAATTACAGTTACTTGAGCTCACCATAGCATTATAGAAGGGGGACGAAAAGAAGCAATTCAGTCTCTGACTTTAACAATTCTATTGGGCTTTTATTTTACTTTCCTACAAGGAATAGAATATTATGAAGCACCCTTCACTATCGCTGACGGAGTTTATGGTTCAACTTTTTTTGTTGCTACAGGATTCCATGGCCTTCACGTAATTATCGGATCCACATTCTTAGCTGTCTGCTTACTTCGTCAAATTCGTTACCATTTTACATCAGAACACCACTTCGGCTTTGAAGCAGCTGCATGATACTGACATTTTGTAGACGTTGTCTGATTATTCCTTTATATCTCAATTTATTGATGAGGCTCATAATCTTTTTAGTATTAACTAGTATAAGTGGCTTCCAACCACACGGTCTTGGTTAAAATCCAAGAAAAGATAATGAACTTGATCCTAACGGTCATCCTTATTGCTTCGGCACTATCACTTGTACTCATCGCAGTATCATTCTGGCTCCCTCAACTTAACCCTGATTACGAAAAGCTTTCCCCCTACGAATGCGGCTTTGACCCTTTAGGGAGTGCTCGTTTACCATTTTCCCTCCGATTTTTCCTTATCGCTATTTTATTTCTTCTTTTTGATTTAGAAATCGCGCTTCTTCTTCCCCTTCCCTGAGGAGTCCAACTAGCCGACCCCTCTATGACTTTCATTTTAGCTGCCTCAGTTCTAGCCCTCTTAACACTTGGCCTAATTTATGAGTGACTTCAAGGGGGCTTAGAATGAGCAGAATAGACAATTAGTATAAGAAAAATACTTGATTTCGGCTCAAGAGCTTGTGGTTAAAGTCCACAATTGTCTAATGACCCCTGCGCACTTTGCTATTTCTTCAGCTTTTTTACTAGGTCTAATAGGCTTAGCATTTCACCGAACACATCTTCTTTCTGCCCTTCTCTGTTTAGAAGCTATAATATTATCCCTGTTTATTGCTTTAGCAATCTGAGGATTACAGCTCAACACCACAGGATGCCTAACAGCCCCTATACTAATGTTAGCTTTTTCTGCTTGTGAAGCTAGTGCAGGCCTAGCCCTTCTCGTAGCAACAGCTCGGACACATGGCACAGATCACCTAAAAAACTTAAATCTTCTACAATGCTAAAAATCTTGATTCCCACCCTACTTTTAATTCCAACAGTTTGGCTCACAACCAATAAATGACTTTGACCCACTGCTTTAGCCCAAAGCATAATCATTGCCTTAGCAAGTCTCTCATGATTAAATAACCCAACAATTGCAGGATGAACTTGTCTTAATTCATATATCGCCACTGACCCCTTATCTACACCTTTACTTGTTCTCTCTTGCTGACTACTTCCCTTAATGATTTTGGCCAGTCAAAACCACCTTTCCTCAGAGCCTATTAATCGTCAACGCATATATTTATCTCTTCTCACCACCCTCCAACTATTCCTTATCTTAGCATTTGGTGCCACAGAGATAATTATATTTTACGTTATATTTGAGGCAACTTTAATCCCCACTCTTCTTGTTATTACACGCTGAGGAAATCAAACCGAACGATTAAACGCGGGGACTTATTTCTTATTCTACACCCTAGCGGGGTCACTACCCCTCTTAGTTGCCCTTCTAATACTTCAAAATAGCACTGGAACTCTTTCACTACTAATTGTTCATTATTCTAAACCCCTTATTTTATTACCTTTTGGCAGTAAAATCTGATGGGCCGCATGCATAATTGCTTTTTTAGTTAAAATACCATTATATGGTATACACTTGTGACTTCCCAAAGCTCATGTAGAAGCCCCAGTTGCTGGATCTATGGTCCTTGCCGCTGTTTTACTAAAACTAGGGGGATACGGCATGATACGATTAATAGTAATTTTAGAACCCTTGTCGAAAGAAATGGTTTACCCCTTTATTGTATTAGCTCTCTGAGGAGTAATTATAACAGGCTCAATTTGTCTGCGTCAAACTGATTTAAAATCTTTAATCGCCTACTCATCCGTTAGTCATATAGGCCTTGTGGCTGGGGGTATTTTAATTCAAACCCCATGAGGGTTCACAGGGGCCTTAGTACTGATGATTGCACATGGTTTGGCCTCCTCAGCCCTTTTCTGTCTTGCCAACACTAATTATGAGCGAACACACAGTCGAACTATACTTTTAGCTCGAGGCCTTCAAATTGCTCTCCCCTTAATAACCTCATGATGGTTCCTTGCCAGTTTAGCCAATCTTGCATTACCCCCTCTCCCCAATTTAATGGGAGAATTAATGATCCTTACTTCCTTATTTAACTGATCAATGTGAACATTAATCCTAACTGGAACTGGCACTTTAATTACAGCAGCATATTCTCTATATATATTCTTAATGAGTCAACGAGGACCTCTCCCTCAACATATACTTGCACTCCCCCCATCATACACGCGAGAACATTTACTCATAGCACTTCACTTAATTCCCTTGCTTATGATTATCCTTAATCCCGCCCTAATCTGAGGATGATTCGCCTGTAGATTTAGTTTAATGAAGACATTAGATTGTGATTCTAAAAATAGGAGTTAAACCCTCCTAATCCACCGAGAGAGGCCCGACGGCAATGAAAACTGCTAATTTTCACCCCCTTGGTTAGACCCCTAGGCTCACTCGAAGCTTTTAAAGGATAATAGCTCATCCGTTGGTCTTAGGAACCAAAAACTCTTGGTGCAACTCCAAGTAGAAGCTATGCATCCGACAACTTTAATATACACTTCAAGCCTTTTGTTAATATTCTTAGTTCTTCTTTATCCCCTTCTAGTTACTTTAGTGGTACTTCCCTTAAAGTCTGACTGAGCTGCAACCCACGTAAAAACAGCCGTTAAAACAGCTTTCTTAATTAGTCTGGCACCTCTTTCGTTATTTTTAAGCTCCGGCATAGAAGCCGTAACCTCTTCATTCACTTGAATAGTCACAACTACCCTTGATGTTACAATTAGCTTTAAATTTGACCACTATTCAATTATTTTTGTCCCAATTGCCCTTTATGTAACATGATCCATCCTGGAGTTTGCCACATGGTACATACATTCAGACCCCTTAATACATCGATTTTTTAAATACCTGCTGATTTTCTTGGTAGCCATATTAATTTTGGTAACCGCAAATAATATATTTCAATTGTTCATTGGCTGAGAAGGAGTCGGAATTATATCTTTTCTTCTGATTGGCTGATGACACGGGCGAGCTGACGCTAATACAGCTGCTCTACAAGCAGTTCTTTATAATCGGGTAGGGGACATTGGTCTAATTTTAGGTTTAGCATGACTAGCTACTTCTGTTAATACTTGAGAAATACAACAAATATTTATACTAGCTAACACAATAGATTTAACCCTCCCTCTTTTAGGTATGATTTTAGCTGCCACAGGAAAATCTGCACAATTTGGGCTCCATCCTTGACTACCAGCTGCAATGGAAGGTCCTACTCCTGTTTCAGCACTACTTCATTCAAGTACTATAGTAGTTGCAGGCATCTTCCTTCTCATCCGGCTTAGCCCTCTGATAGAAAATAATCAATTTGCCTTATCCCTATGTTTATGTTTAGGTGCTTTAACCACAATATTTACCGCCACCTGTGCTCTTACCCAAAATGACATCAAAAAGATTGTTGCTTTTTCAACTTCAAGTCAACTTGGACTTATGATAGTTACAATTGGACTAAATCAACCACAACTTGCATTTCTTCACATCTGCACACATGCTTTCTTTAAAGCCATACTATTTTTATGTTCCGGGTCTGTAATTCATAGTCTTAACGACGAACAAGATATTCGAAAAATAGGAGGCCTCCACCATTTGGCTCCTTTTACTTCCTCCTGCCTCACCATCGGAAGCTTAGCACTAACGGGAACCCCTTTCCTAGCGGGGTTTTTCTCCAAAGATGCAATTATTGAAGCCCTTAACACATCTCACTTGAACGCCTGAGCCCTAGCCCTTACACTTATCGCTACATCTTTCACTGCCATTTACAGCCTGCGAGTAATTTTCTTTGTCACAATGGGTACACCTCGATTTTTGCCCCTCTCTCCTATTGATGAGAATGATCCCAAAGTAATTAATCCTTTAAAGCGTTTAGCATTAGGAAGCATTTTTGGGGGCTTACTAATTACCTTAAACATTAATCTCTTTAAAACCCCCGTGTTGACCATGCCAACAGAGCTGAAATTAGCGGCTTTATTTGTGTCCGTTCTTGGCTTAATTATTGCCTTGGAATTAGCCACTCTCACAAGTAAACAGTTTAAAATTACCCCTACACAAAATTTACATCACTTCTCCAATTCTCTTGGGTTTATCCCTTCTACTGTTCACCGTAAAACCCCGCTACTAGGACTAATTCTAGGGCAAAAAATTGCTAGTCAAATAGTAGATCAAACATGATTAGAAAAGACAGGCCCTAAAGCAATTGCTAAAGCCACTACCCCCTTAGCCTCTTCTACAAGTAATCTTCAGCAGGGGCTTATTAAGACTTACTTAAGTTTGTTTCTTATAACCCTAATTTTAGTTACTCTTATTTCAGTTACCTAACAGCTCGCAATGCTCCCCGGGCTAGGCCCCGAGTTAGTTCTAAAACTACAAATAATGTTAGTAAAAGAACTCACGCACTTACTACAAGTAAGCCTCCTCCCGATGAATACATAAAAGCAACCCCTCCTAAATCTGCAGAGGATATAGATAGTTCTGCTGACTCATCTACAGATAATCAAGCTCCTTCGTATCACCCGCCCCAAAATCAAGAAGCCGCCCCTAACACTAGTAATAGGTAACCCATGGCCGAACCTAAAACAGATCATTCCCCTCAAGCCTCAGGGTAAGGCTCAGCAGCTAAAGCCGCACAATAAGCAAATACAACAAGCATTCCCCCAAGATAAATTAGAAATAATACAAGAGATAAAAAGGACCCACCGTGCCCTATTAAAATTCCACACCCTACCCCTGCCACCAACACTAACCCAAGAGCAGCAAAATAAGGAGAGGGGCTTGAAGCCACTGAAATAAGACCCAAAATCATTCCCACTAAAAGGATTAACATTACATATGCCATAATTCCTGCCCGGATTTTAACCAGGACTAATGACTTGAAAAACCACCGTTGTATTCAACTACAAGAACCTTAATGGCCACCCTTCGAAAGACCCACCCAGTCCTAAAAATCGTCAATGACGCCCTCGTAGATCTTCCCACTCCTTCCAATATTTCAGTGTGATGAAACTTTGGCTCTCTTCTTGGCCTTTGTTTAGCTACTCAAATTTTAACAGGATTATTTCTAGCGATACACTATACCTCCGATATTGAAACCGCTTTCTCATCTGTCGTTCATATTTGCCGAGATGTAAATTATGGCTGACTTATTCGAAATATGCACGCTAACGGTGCATCATTCTTTTTTATTTGTCTTTATATACATATTGCCCGAGGGCTTTATTATGGTTCCTACCTTTTCGTAGAAACATGAAACATCGGAGTAGTACTTTTCCTCTTAGTTATAATGACATCCTTCGTAGGTTACGTTCTACCATGAGGACAAATGTCTTTCTGAGGAGCTACCGTAATTACTAATTTAATGTCTACTGTCCCTTATGTAGGAAATACTCTAGTACAATGAATTTGAGGGGGCTTTTCAGTAGATAATGCCACGCTAACCCGGTTTTTCGCATTCCATTTCCTATTTCCATTTGTAATTGCAGCAACCACAATACTTCATCTCTTGTTTCTTCACGAAACCGGATCTAATAACCCCACAGGCATTAGCTCAAACGCCGACAAAATTTCCTTCCACCCTTACTTTACATATAAAGATCTCTTAGGGTTTGCAGTACTTTTACTGGGCCTAACCTCTCTTGCTTTATTTGCCCCAAATTTATTAGGAGATCCTGATAATTTTACTCCCGCAAATCCTATCGTAACTCCCCCTCACGTAAAACCTGAGTGGTACTTCTTATTTGCGTACGCTATTCTACGATCCATTCCAAATAAGTTAGGCGGAGTTCTTGCTCTTTTATTTTCTATCCTCGTATTAATGGTTGTACCTTTCCTCCACACCTCAAAACAACGAGGACTTACCTTCCGACCTCTTACTCAGATATTATTCTGGGTATTAGTAGCAGACATGTTAGTATTAACATGAATTGGGGGAGTACCCGTCGAACACCCCTTTATTATTATTGGTCAAGTGGCATCCGTTTTATACTTCACTTTGTTTTTAGTTTTATTCCCCATTGCTGGAATCACTGAAAATAAAGCCCTTGAATGAACCTGCCCTAGAAGCTCAGTATAAGAGCGCCGGCCTTGTAAGCCGGAGGCCGGGGGCTAAACTCCTCCCTAGTGCACATTTACCGGTTTAGGCCCCACAAATCAGAGAGAGGAGATTCTAACTCCCACCACTGGCTCCCAAAGCCAGAATTCTAAATTAAACTACACTCTGAAGAAAAATCAGGGTTTATTCTTACTAACAAAAAAAGCTAACAAGAGGAACTCCAAAATTTAAGTCATCGTTGTAAAAAAAAATCAAAAAAGTGCAAAAAAAGTGCAAAAAAAGATTTTTATGTATTAACACCATGTCGAAGATTTTGACCATACAGGAATTACATTCAAATTCTCGTAAGGACATAGACTATAAAATATATGTACAGCAAGCATTCATAATTTTAAATATCAGCACACGGTTGTCATCCCGACAAGCTGCTTGACGGGAACATTTTCTTTTCTTGCTACGCACCCTGTAAACATCACCAATACTATTCCGTTGTTACCGACAGACTGAAAAGTGAGGGTCAGGGTCATTTTAAATTGGTTGCGGCTATTCTCACATTTTTCCTGGCATCTTGACTAGCTTCAGGCTCATTCATCTCTAATAGCTCTAACTATTGCACTTTTGTCCTAAACTGATCGCTTTACCTCATTCGATCAAATTTCCCAACCTGCCGGGCGTTCTCTCTAGGGGGTAGGGGGTCTTTTTTTTTTTTTGGATCCTTTCAACTGGCCCGACACACGGTCGCTGCCTAGCACAAATAAGGTAGAACTATTTCCTTGTTGTAAAGAAATTAAATGAATGATAAAGGACAAAATAATAAGGTTTACATACAGGTATATCATGAGCATAATGTAGTGCTTTATTACTGTTTCCCCCTTCTTCGATTTTAGTCGGTAGACCCCCCTTACCCCCCGTTCCCCTAACATAAATTGATTTTGTGAATATAAATTCACCACATTTTTTCACTTATGTATTATAATAACAAACAAGGTTATATTTATTATAATAACAAACAAGGTTATATTTATTATAATAACAAACAAGGTTA
>JAOPJJ010001814.1:4224-16564 GCA_027122795.1 Enchelyopus cimbrius
CCCCCCGGTCGCCCCCCCCCCCCCCCCCCCCCCCCCCCCCCCCCCCCGGGGGCCGCCCCCGGGGGGGCCGGGCCCCCCCCCCCCCCCCGGTCAGCTCTGAATAACCACTTGCCAGCGTAGTTCATTATCGTATTGGCGCCGTCTCTTGTCTTGACGTTAATATCGCTACGATATATATACAACGGTCCGTCTTGGAGGCCATCGGCCCGCATGTGAACCGGCCCACCAAACGCCCGGTTGTACAGATTGCCAGTCCGAGCCTGCTCGGGTATAAATACATTTCCTCATATTATTTTTTTGAGTTGGATATCCAGACATGGCTCTCTTCGACCTAAAAAAACAACAACCTCCAAGCAGGGCAGCAATCAGTAGGACCGTAGAAGGGCTCTGGCCGAGGAGAACGAGGAGCCAGGCCGCCCCGCTGAAGCACATTGAAGCGGTTCCTCTCGGACGCTCGGTGAATAACAGATTACATTTAGCGCAGGGACGCTAAAAGTGACATAATGAGTAAGGACCACCGACAGACAGAATACAAGGTGGTGGGTACAGCGTTTGCATTTATGACCGCAGAGACTAGAGACCCGTGAAGGCCTGTCGCTGTCCACCCGTCGCCGGCCCGAGTCAAGGTCCGCTCGGTCTATTTTGCCTCTTCTATTCAGGGAGAAGGGACGCTTATTGTGGTTCTGATCCGCAGCCAGTCATGTACACACACACACAGACAAACTGCCGGCCTGCTAGAAGAGAGATTTCCGTCGGTTCTCAGAGCCAACATCCGCAGTGTAACTACATTTCGTGTTTGTTTTCGTGTCCGAGCAAGCACACCCAATCTGTCTTTTCTCCTGCTCGTCCACGTGCACCAACAGGCGCGTGCGCGCGGTAAACGCTAGCTATCGCTATGTGCCAGAGGCCCAGCACGTCCATCGTTGGCGGTGAGGCGAAGGCGGGCGGGGCGCCAGGTCCTATCCTCTGCGGATCAGTCACTGATTGCATTACATCGTAATCACGCCAGACTTCGTCCTGATGTGAATTACCGGGGGGACGGCCCATAATGCATCTCTTTCCTAGTCATCTGACTGCAGGGTGAGTTACTGCCCCGGAGCACTGCGCCCCATATAAACCCAACAGGTCATAAACGGATTAATCTTCTGCAAGCTTTGGCCAGTCGGATCGCAGATGCTGTGGGATTTGGACGCGTCTCTGGTAAACGCCAAACCATGGACCACAGGACGCCAACATGAGGTTTTGGCAAGTCCTCCGCACGCATCAGATTGCAGATGGAAATATAGAATATAGAAATATGCAGTTAAATGGCGCAGGATAACGTATGAGGCATAATATCTCTCCCTATCAAGGGGTCCCACTGGAAAGATTGCAAGCGGATTGCTTCCGGGTGCGGACGGACCACCGTCCTGTCCTGGCCTGGGAGAGAGAGTGTGTGTGTGTGTGTGTGTGAGAGAGTGTGAGTGTGAGTGTGAGTGTGAGTGTGTGTGTGTGTGTGTGTGTGTGGATCTGGCTGCCAGGCCTCTCCGAGCTTCTGTGGGCTGAGGCAAAAGTTTGTTAGAGGGCTGGAATGTGAGGAATACTTTTGTCTCCACCGTTGAACACACAACAGGAGGCCGGGACGTGTCGTCTGTCCAACCGTCACCACAAGTGTGTATCTCCGCAGTGCTTGTGTGAAATGTAATATCCATATTTTTTGGAAATCCCTCAAGAGGTGGGGGAAGGTCATAACGCTGAAGATTAGTATCTCGGAAAAATCCAGAGTTGCGGTCTCCCAAGAGTTGGGGGGGGGGGGGGGGGCGGGGGAGTGTGAGAGGGATAAAATGGCCTGTAAAATGAAACTGCAAATGAACTACAAAGTAAAAGGACCATGGGGGATATGCCTACGAGGAATCTGTCTGTGCCCAGTCTTTCACAATTTGTTAAACTGAATATCCATGACCGAAGAAGGTGTTTGTGTTTAGTTCTTTCAGTTTGGCTCTGTACACGTTTTAAATGATGTGAAGGTTTAAAAGCATGCCTGGCTGATTCTTCACGGTTTGTATGTCTTTTGACTTTAGGGGATCAGAAAAAAGATGGAGCGAGGAGAAGCTGGATATTTAAATCGCAAACACGTTAAATGACATCGCTGCCATGAGACGCGGCCCAAACGCATGATCTCATTCTATGGCCGGGAGTGTTTGATGAAACGGGGCGCTCGGCGACAACACCGCGACTAGGATGTTGACGAAAGAGCCACGCAATCGCACATTTCTTCTCATCCCTCCCTCGTTCCGCCGGTCCTCTCTGGCTTGTTTTCAATGCGACCTGATCACAGAGCGACGTCGTTGCGAATGCCCCAGCGACGCGATGCCATCTGCTTTGGACGCTGCGCGTCATTCAAAGCGGCATTTTTTGTCATTTCTTTTCATTTCTTTTGCAAAAAAAAAGAAAAGAAAAGACGAGCTTTGGAATCGTCCCAATGCCTCGTCCCAATTAGCGCCTACACAGCTGTGGTTACCCACAAAAACGCCGAACAACACAACGAAACAAAATTTAATTCAGCAGAGAACAGTACCTCTTTACCATAAAATTGCATTCCTGTGATTTTTGTTGTGAGGATTTACTCAGCTGATAGTATTTTCCGTTTGTTTACTTTTAACTGCTTTCCAAATGATTTGTTTCCATGGCAACTGAAAGATTTAGAGTTGGGGTGAAAGACAATAGAAAACATAGAACAGAAAAAGGAAGTGGAAATCAGAGAGGGATATTCACCGGCCCCGTCTGGGCACTCGACAGAAGATTTATAGTCCTCAAAGCTACAAACACTTCCTGGCTTGGCCCCGGGGTCATTCTTTTAAAGATGGATAACTTCAGTGTTCACCTGGCCTTGTGCCAAATCCACAGTGAGGGAAGCAGGGTAGGTGAGGGAGCCAGCGTTATGGGGGAGTGAAAACTACTTTTGGGGCCAGCTGTCTTAAAGTGCATTTTATATTGCATTGACATGATTGTATTTCAAATTTGATCAAGGACTACCAAATGTTTTTTTTTATGGATACCTTTATATTTAAAAAATTTCAACCAGTTAAATTATGTTTTCACTGATCAAACTTGAATAAAAAAAATGGTCCTGTCTGCAATTAAAGGTTCAGTGTGTAGGATATATTCTAATTAAAATAATTTAAATCAAATCTGTAATTACAAATTTCCAAAAGTCAATGCATAGATTTGTAGTATTTTTTTATCGTCAGAAAATGATTCTCACGCCTTTAAAACCAAACATGGCCTGATAAAAAAGTTTCAAACAAACAGAACAAACATATCCTGGTTTGCCAACATCTTGTAAAGTATTTGTCTCCACTGAACAGAAAAGAATGAAAACAAAATCCCTTGGTTAAGACTGCATGCTATGCTAGTGGTATAGCATACCACTAGCACATTGAGGACCAAAGGCATTCTGGCATTAAAGCGTAACTCTAGTGTTCTAAAACGTGCATCGTGTCCATTTGAAAAGAGACATTTTGAAATGTTAACTTCCTGGTTACCGGTCTCCAAAATGAAAACAATATCATGCAATTGAAATCTATACACTTGATTCTCAAGCGTTGTAGGTTGAGCTTAATCCAAAACCCTTGTGAGGAGTTGTGTTTGACTTCAACACAACCCGAGTCTTGCTTGGATGTTAATATATATCATCAAACATTTGTTTGGCAACTTAATGGAAAAAAAAAATTTTTAAAGTGCATTTTTGTGAGCAAATTAACAAATTGACTCATTCACAATATTCTCCTCGCTAGCAAAACCACAAGTTGAGTCTTTTCTCAGGGATAATATCCCTTCTGTTGCACACAGTGACATTATATATATTTTACACCCCCCCCCATAACTTACAAAGTTAACCTTCGCCCGTCGTGCTTCCGAGGTCCGTCCAAAACCTTTCCCGTACCAAACGGTCCGTCCTACTGCGTCTCCGACTCAAAGGACACCTTGGCGTCCTCCTCCTCGCTCTCCGGGCAGGTGAAGTCCTGGTCGCTGGGCTCCAGCGCCCTGAGGTTCGTCTGCACAGCCACCAGCTTTTCCAGGCGCTCTGCCTGCACGCCCGCCCCCCCGCCGCGGGCCCTGGCGTCGGCCAGCCGCGAGCGCAGGGCCTCGCATGCCACCGCCGCCGTGGGCGGGATCTGGAGGATGGCGCAGGCCACGGGCGACAGCGGCTCCGAGGAGCACAGGCCCTTCCACCAGGTGGCGGGGGACACGTGCTGGCAGGAGCTCCAGATGCCTCCGCCCTTCCACAGGCCCTCCTTGGCCGAGAAGCGGGCGAAGCTGGCCAGCACCTTGCCCTGGTCCAGGTTGAGGTGGTGCGAGATGTTGGAGATGAGGAAGTAGGCGCTGTTGACCTGCTCGCCGGACAGCGTCTGCTGGCCTACGTGCTTGGGGTCCAGCATGTACGCGGCGGCGTGGATGGGCCGGACGCAGAACTCCTGGCAGCGGTCCAGCGCCGCCGCCACCGACTTCTGCTCGCCGCTGTGCAGCACGGAGCCGGGTAGCGCGGTGCCCAGGTGGTAGCGCAGCTGGCTGAACAGCTCCACCACGCCCGACAGCGCCGCGTCCTCCCGCCGCACGTGGTCGACGTAGGTTCCCACCAGGCGCAGCAGGTTCAGGCTGCTGGCCACGCCCTTCCAGAACGCAGGGTCCTGCAGCGAGGACCTGACGGAGGCCTCCACGTCCAGGGTCTGCGAAAGCCCCATGGCCTGCAGCGTGGCCTGGCCCTCCAGCAGCGCGGTGAACCCGCTGACCACGCCCTTCCAGTCCGAGCCCTGGCACGCCGCCGCCGTGGGGTCGGAGAACAGGGCCGTTGACCTGGCGTTCCCGCCAGCGACGCCGCTCATCTTTGTGGCCTGCCAGTGCCGGAAGGTCTCGGCCAGCGCCGCCCTCTCCCTGACATAGCGCACCACCTGCTCCGCCCGCCGGTGCAGCGCCTTCAGCGACGGCTGAGTGGCCACCTCGTCAAAGAGGCGCCTGAGGCCGAACGCGGCGCAGCCCACCGCCGAGACGTGGGGGAAGGCCTCCTCCACCTGCGCCCATGCCGCCGCCATATCCGGCGCGTCGTCCGTCACTACAGCGAACACTCGCTGGGGGCCCACCTCGCCGATCACCTCCTTCAGCGCCTCGCCGACGGACACCCGCTCTGCCTGCGGCTTGCTCTTGATGAACAGCGGCAGCGGCGCGGCCACCATATAGTCGACGGCGCCGGCGCCCGCCCAGCCGCCGCACAGCACCGTCACGCAGTCCGCCTTGGCGATGGCGCAGCGCACCTGGGCCCGCATGCGGTCGTGCTCGCTGTCCAGCAGGTGACCCCCCAGGGCCCGCCACGTGGGCGGGCAGTACGCCGGCCGCAGCACGCCCAGGAAGCGCCGCCAGTACGCGTTCTCCGTCAGCGTGAGCGGCGAGCCGGTGGCGTACACGGCCCGCGCCAGGCACTCGTCGGCGAAGGCCTGGCTGCCCTGGTCCACCGAGTCGATGAGGAACTGCCCCCCCGGGGAGGAGGTGGGCAGGAAGGAGGAGGAGGGCACGGGGATGGAGGCGGAGGAGCTGCCGTCCGGCCCCGGGGACTGCTGGGAGAAGACGGAGTACTCCTTGCACTTGTCCAGGTGCATCTGCATCTTGGTGGCATTCTTGGAGTTGGTCTTGGAGCAGTAGTTGCACAGGAACGTCTCCCGGCCGTCCTTGATGGCGGGGGTGAAGTGCTTCCACACGCCCGACTGCAGACGCGGCATGGTGCTCTCTGCGGACCGCCGGTAGCAACCCTGATTAGTATTCCTGGGACTCGTATTTACCAGCTTATTAGAACTAGACACATTTGGCACACACGTCATCCAAGGCAATGAGCGTGGAGCCCGACGACGCCGATTTAAAATCCTTGGTTATGACGGCCTCACGTGGACCACTGCTTTTACTTTTACCAACGACGACTAAAGAGATGTTTCGGAAACGTTGCATTAACAAATATATATTTCATTTGGAAGCCTGGAGGGAGGGGGGGGGGGGGGTAGTACTAAAGAGCATGGACAGATCACATCCCCAGCCATCAGCCAGGCCATGACAACAACCACACATTAGTAGCCGGTAGCTTCCACCTACCTCTAGAGACGGCCCACTGGTTAATATCATGCGTTTTAGAGCGTATGGTCCTTTGAGTACAAGGTCTTTTCGCTTTTCTATATACCAAGTAACGTGGAGTAAATCAAATCAAACCCATGAGCGAGTGTGTTTGGCTAACTCTTCACCGCTCAGGAAAACGTCTGGATTTTCAAACCCACGAACTGCCCATTTAGTGGCATGTTTTCCGCGTCGTTTCACAAGATTAAACGCATATTTGGTGGGGAATACTGCGCTGTTTTCCTTTTGTTTGGATGCTTCCGGTAAACCCACCGCGTCATCTTCACTACGGAAGCTCCGAGGGGTCGAATGCGAGTTGATAAAAAGCCCGTGCAAATAACGTTCGACATAATAATGTGTAAGAAATAGCATTTCCATGCAGACAGCCCCCCCGCGAACAAACACACACACAAAAAAAGTTCAACTCAAACCTACTTATTAAATGATAGTACATATTTAAAATGTACATTAAATAAACAGAGCTATGAAAATTTATATATCAAGTAATATATAAAACAATTTGTCCCCATAGAATATTTTCTTGAATCCCCTCAG
The DNA here is from genome assembly GCA_027122795.1 of Enchelyopus cimbrius. Lineage (NCBI taxonomy): Eukaryota > Metazoa > Chordata > Actinopteri > Gadiformes > Gaidropsaridae > Enchelyopus > Enchelyopus cimbrius. The sequence continues at coordinate 10,915 of JAOPJJ010001814.1, forward strand.
GGATCAATCAAGTATCTGCACGTGTGTAATCTTTGTTTTCTCTTCTTTCTATTTGGTCCCTCACTTGCCATTATTATTTATTTATTAGTTATATTATTTTTTTATTTATTTCACAATTTTACTCTTAACTTGTTGCACTTGTTTTGTATCATCCCTCTGACATCCCTCTGCTAGTTATCGTGTGTGTGTGTGTGTGTGTGTGTGTGTGTGTGTGTGTGCGTGCATGTGTGTGCACGTGCATGTGTTTGCATGTAGGTGTTTTTTTTATTATTAAATTGCAGCCTTTGCGGTTATACAATTGCAAAGGCTGACATAGCGATTGCGAGATTAATCATGCAGCACCAATTTAGCGGACAGTGGATTTTTCTTTATCATTAATGTACTACATGCGGTGGAACACTTTACCTTCTTCACTTGTGGAAGTATTCTGCACAGATTTGACATCCTCTACACGCAAGTCGCTGAATTCCTCTTCAGCTGCAACAAAGTGTTTTAATGAACCCATGAATTGCCATTACGGATAGGCCAAACAGCTCACTACCAAATGAATGGGCACTGAATGGGCCCTAATCGTAGTTTTCAATGCGTCCCTTCACACATGTATTTCTAAACCCTTTCCTATTATTCTTTCTAAATAATAATTAAAACAAAGTTTAAAAAAGTTACCATTTACTATACTAATATACTATATTAAAATACTACAGGCAGTGGAACACTTTACCTTCTTGACTTGGGGTAGCATTCTGCCCAGATTGGACAGCGGCTGCATCTACGTCGCTGAGTTCCTCTTTAACTGCAACACAAAGTTTCAAATGAATAAATATACAGGCATGTTTTGTTTAATAAAAAGTTTTCCACTGGGACATCCCTCTGCTAGTTAACCTTTAGGTGTGTGTGTGTGTGTGTGTGTGTGTGTGTGTGTGTGTGTGTGTATCTGCATGTAGGTGTGCGTTTGCGAGTGGGTTTCCTTTAATTAAATTGCAGCTATACAATTGCAAAGGCTGACATGGCGATTGCGATTAGATTAATCGCGCAACACCAATATAGCGGACAGTGGATTTTTCTTTATCATTTATCACGTACTACAGCAGGCGGTGGAACACTTTACCTTCTTGATTTGTAAAAGTATTCTGCACAGATTTGACATCCTCTTCACGAGAGTCGCTGAATTCTTCTCCAGCTGCAACAAATAGTTTTAATGAACCCATGAATTGCCTGTATTATTACGGATAGGCCAAAGCTGTCATGGAGCAATTGGGCAGGTATCGAAGTGAGAACAATGATGACATTCAAATGAAGTCAAATGACGTACTTTTGGATAAATCAAGTGAAATATATATGGGCACTACCCTAATTGTAGTTCTCAATGTGTCGCTTCACACATGTATTTTTAAACCCTTTCCTATTATTCTTTATAAACAATAATTAATAAAAAAGTTTTTAAAAAGTTACCATTTACCATTAAAATATTACAGGGGGTGGAACACTTTACCTTCTTGACTTGGGGTAGCATTCTGCCCAGATTGGACAGCGGCTGCATCTACGTCGCTGAGTTCCTCTTTAACTGCAACACAAAGTATAAAATGAATAAATATACAGGCTTTGTTTTGTTGAATAAAAAGTTTCTATGTTTCCACTGGGACATCCCTCTGCTAGTTAACCTTTAGGTGTGTGTGTGTATGTAGGTGTGCATTTGCGAGTGGGTTTTCTTGAATTAAATTGCAGCCTTTTGCGGTTAGACAATTGCAAAGGCTGACATGGCGATTGCGATTAGATTAATCGCGCAGCACCAATATAGCGGACAGTGGATCTTTTTTAATCATTAATGTACTACAGCAGGCGGTGGAACACTTTACCGTCTTGATTTGCGAAAGTATTCTGCACAGATTTGACATCGTCCACACGCGAGTCACTGAATTCTTCTTCAGCTGCAACAAATAGTTTTAATGAACCCATGAATTGCCTTGAAGTAAGAACAATGATGACATTCAAATGAAGTCAAATGACGTACTTTTGGATAAATCAAGTGAAATATATATGGGCACTACCCTAATCGTAGTTTTCAATGTGTCGCTTCACACAGGAATTTTTTAACCCTTTCCTATTATTCTTTATAAATAATAATGAATACAACGTTTTTTTAAAGTTACCATTTACCATTAATAAACTACAGGCAGTGGAACACTTTACCTTCTTGACTTGGGGTAGCATTCTGCCCAAATTGGACAGCCTCTGCATCTACGTCGCTGAATTCCTCTTTAATTGCAACACAAAGTTTAAAATGAATAAGTATACAGGCATGTTTTGTTTAATAAAAAGTTTCTATTTTTCCACTGGGACATCCCTCTGCTAGGTAACCTTGGGGTGTGTGTGTGTGCGTTTTCTCAAATCGCAGCCTTTTGCGGTTACACAATTGCAAAGGCTGATATGGCGATTACGATTCGATTAATCGTACAGCACCAATTTAGCGTACAAATTATTCTTTACCATTAATATACAACAGGTGGTGGAACACTTTACCTTCTTGACTTGGGGTAGCATCTTTCTGCCCAGATTGGACAGCCTCTTCACCGGAGTCGCTGAATTTCGAGTCGCCATTTAAATGATCCTCAAGGTCTTCTGAAAGGGGCAGCACTTGGGGACTGTTCCCTTTCTTCGGGTGCAAGGCTTTCAGTGCATCGGATGACACATGTGAAGTCCACTCCGTTTCAATACGTTTCATGAATTGCTCTGCTCTTTCCTTTAAGGCATTATCGTCTTGACGCAGAGCCTCTCCTTGCAAAATATAGGACATCTTCACAAGGGAATGGCGCAGTCTCAGGGCTTTTGAGGGAACGGGGAGCGTGTTTGTTGAGTGATCAAACCCGGTCATCTTTTTAACAGCCTCGAGTACTGTGCTCAACTTTCCTGGGTTGATCAAGTCCTTCAAAGAGACAATGTCTTTGTCAATTTTTCTAGCCGCCAGAACAAGTCTGGCGAGCTGTCGCATCTGATTTCTGAGGTCTGCCCGAAGTCGTCCGCCCTCTCCTTTTCCGACGAACATTCTCTCTCCCAGGGACAGTATCAGCGTGTCAGATTGAACCACTTGATACACAGAGTCATCCGTCATGTTTCCGAGAATGTTTTCAAGTCCGTTGGAAATTGCTGTGTCCATGGGCAGCAGGGAGCGACCTTCCTCAACTTTCCTCTTTTTTTTCGCCGGGCCTTGTAGCTGGCATGCCTTTTGATGTCTCGTGAGGTTTCTTTTGACAAACATACCATAGCAAAACTTGCAAGGCAGATAGACTGTTTCTGGTGATGGAGAGATTGTCTGCTTTTTTGGTACGATGTATCCTTTCCCTGAGGACAGGACCGAAGAGTTGTGGTGGTAGTTTCCCATGTTTCTTATTTTGCTCAAAATAAGATTGTGCATGGTTGATCCTTGCTTGTGTGCAAGTGCCTCCGCCACCTCAACTTCACCAGAATGCCGCAGCTTCAGATGTCTTGTAATTCTTGAATAAGGCCTCTCACAGTAAAGGCAGTAGTTCTTCTTAAAATACATTTTCCGATTTGCAGCGGAAATCTTCATCTTGATATGCTGTTGAGGTTCACCGCCATGGACATTTTGATCCTCTGCCTGAAGAGTTCTCTGCCTTAGGATCATCTGCCTTTCTGAAGGTGGTTTTCCTCGGAAGACATTCTTTGCTGTGACTACTTCTGCTTCTGCTTGGTCTTCTTCTTCAAACGACATTTTCGGTGAAAGGGAAACCTGTTGTTCAGTGGTCTGAAATTTGTTAAAAAATAAATTTAAAAAAGTTGTAAAACAAATGTCAGAATGTCATTTTGGGGGCGGCAGTAGCCGAGGCAGTAACCAACATGCTTTACGTTTGAGTCATGGGGGCATCGGGCATCAAAAAGAAATCGCTTTTTTAAACCACTTACAAGGCAAGAAGTAGCCTGACACTTATTTGGTAGTATAATGAGGGTCTTAAAGGAATATTCTGGAATTTTACACTGTAAGCCTTATTTCCAGTTTATTTATGATGAAATAGATCGGTTCAGGTGTTTATTTAGCTGAAATGCTGCGTTTGGACAAGTTTAGCTTTTTTTGTAGCCCCACTGTGGAGGTACTGTAGAGGTAATAGGACCATTTGTCGTCGGTACTAAAGACCGATAACGGACATTAAACGTTTGTTTGCAAAGTTGTGAAACTCACCGATTGGTCACTAGTATTTGTTGATGTTGGACCCCAAAAAAATTTGAGCAAAGTATGATATCCAGCAGGCTGTACGAGTCATTTTGTTGTAGCCAGGCCACCGGAAGGAACCGGAAAATAGATCAAATAGGCAGAATCGGATAAAAACATCTCAGTAGTTCGCTTCGTATAGGATTTATTTTGCTCTACACCAAACGTTCAAACTTGTTATCATACTGAACATTACTACTCTTTGTACATCACAAATTTCGCTCAATAAATGCATTTGCAAAAAAAAAACAACCTTTCTCTCTTACCTTTCTCAGTTGAGTGGCCACTCTTTTTGTGCGATCTTTGCTGGGCTTCGACCTGCGGCCTGGCAGCTGGTGTTGGTCCCTTTTCTTCATTCCTGTTTGTGACGCCAAATGACGATATAATACAACACCATAATAAAATAACAGGTTGAGAAAGCCGAAGGTTTGAATGATAAAGACTTTATTACCACTTGAGAACAAGCAACCGCAAAGCCCGAGTTGATTTTTAAAAGAACAAGATGGGCTTGTCCAACGGTGCCTTCTATCCTATATTGTAAATGTTCATAAACCATAGGTCGTTACCTCATCCTGTTTTAAACCAACCATGCATCCCCTTCCTCCTCTCGTACTCTGTGGCTCCATTCCTTCCATATATGGTATTTTTCTATGGCCACCAAGGGGTTCCAAGCAGCAGAGTATTCTATACATGGGCCTGAAGGCCTCCAAGGTTTCAACATACTGGCTGAAAAGATGGGTCACTCTGAGCTGTATCATTGGGAGGAGTGACCCTGGTTGCTCAGTGTTTCCCCACACTTACTGGGCAAGATATTGATTGCATATCCTTTAGTGAATTTCTCCTATACCAACAGCCAGGCCATAACAACACAACAAAGACACAGTGCATTCTGCAGGACTGTTTTGCCCAAACAGACTTGGATGTGTTTAACGGTGCAGCCACTCTGGAGGACTCTTCTGTCTGCATACAGGACTATGCTGAGTATGTGACTGGGCATATAACACTTGTATTGACAACATCGTGCCCACCATACTACTTATAAAGTTTCCCAACCAGAAGCCCTGGATTAACAGTCAGGTACGTCACATGCCGCGTGCTCGCTCTCTTGCTATTAAATCAGGCAATGAGATTAAAAAGCTGCGAAGTATGGACTGGAAAAAGCCATCAGAGCGGCCAAAAGGCAGTACAGAGAGAAGATGGACGGCTTCTATTCCACTGCTGACTCCGGGCGGATGTGACAAGGCCTACATCACGTCACGGACTACAGGGCCAGCACAAGCCCCGTCAGCTATACACACAGCCTGCTGGGTGACCTCAACACCTGCTACACCCGCTTCGTGGCCTCCAGCCACACACAGAGAGCAGCCGGCGGCGCGGGGGGGGGGGGGGGGGGGGGGGGGGGGGGGGGGGGGGGGGGGGGGCGGC
>JAOPJJ010003800.1:0-15030 GCA_027122795.1 Enchelyopus cimbrius
TGATGCACTCCTTGATGCAGGGCAAGCAGATGAGGTGCTCACAAGGCAAAATGCATGGGTCATTCGGCTCTGACAAGCACACAGGGCAATGTAGGCCGTACCTTGAGAAAAAAAGACAGAATTTGACCATGTTACATGTTAATGTAGTATGTGAATCTCAGTTCCAGCCGTCTTGCTAGGTCACAGCAGAACTTTACACCATGTCTGCTTATGTTCTCTTACCTCAGGGAACGGCTGGTCGACTCCTCGTTGTAAGAGTTTAGGATGCGGATCAACTGCTGCAAGGCAGCCGCGTTCCAGAGGTCAGGTGACTCCCGCATCAACTGTCATGACAAAACATGACCAATCAACTCGCTGTCAACATGACATGAGGATTGGATTAAGTGTTCTACTTACATGCTGGAGAAGGCTGCAGTGTTTTAGAGCGAGCTCCGTCAGTCTGGCATCACTTTGTGCTGCCTCGAACAACACTCTCTGGATGAAGGCTGCAATGACCAGCATCCCATACCATGTTGACCTAGAATGACACAGACGGTTACACACAAATCCGAAGAAACAAGTTCCTCTGATCTAAAGAAACACTATTCATAGATGGATTGGGTTTTTTTGTTGTTTCTCTAAATACTACAGAATAATTCAGTATTTGTTTTAATATTTCACGTGTGCTTGAATTGTGTTGCAAAGATCTACTTGGGAACATTGCAGAGAGAGGTTGTTTTAATAATTGCATACTTACTTCAGGGGAAATCAGTTATTGGTTAATTATTGGTATTTAATAGTTCAACAGGGATGGTAGCTACCTCATAAAAGAAAGATGTTGCAGACAGCCAGGCCCACAGAGGGCGCTGTAGCGGTGACTGAAAGCTCTGTCTAGGCATGGCTGCAGGAGCTCCACTCGGCGCACAAACAGCTCACACTCTTCCAGCGATGTCACAGTCAGCAATTTGGTTTTCTCCACACAGATTCCCAGGGCTAAAATGTCCTGAATCTTAACACAGAAAATGTATACATGTATATGATTATTTGTATATATATATATATTGCTGAATAAAACCACTAGAACAGCTCTAGAAGAAATCCATGATACAAGCTGAATTGATATTTTTTAAATTAATAGTTCTTTCAGATAACTTTGAACGGTTCAGGTTAGCTTTTGTATTTCCTGACATAAATTCAAGTTGGAGAAGTCATACAAACGCAACTTTTGAAAATAACAATTTGGAAAAAGATTGATTGATTTGCTTTAAAAAAATAAATAGACCATTCGCACCATTTCCGTGGGATCCCTCTTGCTCCCCAGCTGACAGACCTCCGATGCGAGCTGTTCGTCCAGCAGCACCGTGTGGGACAGAGTGTGGAGTCTGGTGGCATAATGCTTGGCCCCAGCCAACACCCAGGCAGGGGAGAGATGAGACGATGCACATGTAGACAGGGTCTGGAGCTCATAGACGCAGACTAACAGGGCCTGAGTGAACATCTACATTGGGAAGTTGAGATGCCTGTAGTTAGTCAGGGTTTGGAATTTGAAGGTATTTGACAAATGTATATACAAAAGTTCAAGTACCGTAAACTCCGCCTTTTTGGTGATCTTGAAAGAGAGCAGCAGGAAGTCTTGGAGGAAGCGCTTGCTGTATTCGCCTCGCTCCTGCACAGACAGCTTCTGGAGGTAGCAGCCCAGCCGGCTGTTATCGAAGGCGCTTACAAACTGCTGAATCCTCGATGTGCTGTTGTCATTCGTCACTGAGATGCAGTCCATATAAAGGGGAGCATTTTACTTGACAAATATTTTGTTCACCAATTAGTTCATTCTGATGATTCAAGTATTTACTACATGAGTAACAGACTGACAAACCATCGACTGACCAACAAAGGTAAAGCGTGTCTGTTTCTGATTGGCTGATGTTAGTTTGAGGTGATTATTATATGATGCTATGGCCTAAATTTGACCCAATTAGGAAAAAAGACTTGATTGAACACTGAACGAGTTCATAAACAATATCTTCACAACCAACCTGGAATGAATTCAGACTCATCCCATAAGCTCTGGAGGTACGACTTGATAAGCCAGCTGAAAGGCGCTGCGCAGGGTTGTTGGACGCCATCCAAAGATAGGGAACCTTGAACCAATATCTCCATCTCTATCGTGCTGTCAAATGAAAACAGTTAGAAACCCATTTGTTGACTGCAACTCAGCTGACGAATGAAAGACGGCCACAGTGAGGATATACCCCTTCGGTTACCTTGGTGTTTGAGGAGGCGTTAGGTCAAGTATCTGCTCGTCTGAGAATATGTCTAACCACAGTCCTGTGAGGCCTTGACCCAGCTGCCCATCACAGAGCAGGTCCAAGTTGGAACCCCTGTCCAAGACCTCAACCACACTGGCCAGGATAGGGGTGACGCGGGACTGCAGGCAGCGCCACAGGGTATGCCTGCAAGATAAAGAAAATAATGTTTCCAAAATAACAAAATTATTTTGTTGAGCATTTTGTTTCAAAAGGAAAATAAGCGTGCATGAATGGGATGTCAAGTATTTTTTTTACCTTAGAGTGCCTCCTTCTTGCAGAGCCTGGCGTTTCCTCGCCTCGGCATTCAGCCACTCTTCCGGAGAGTATTCCGTCTGCTCTTTCAGGGCCAAGGCCCGCGCCAATCTGCCTAGCAACACCTCAAGGAACCCAGCTGCACAGATGATACAGGGGTTATTTTAGATGACATTTTTTGTCGAGACTGTAAACCCCGAAAAATGGTATGCTGTGCATATAAAGTACATTTTATTGTCATTACATTTTGTGTCCTCTTTGCCGTTCCCCAAGAGGGTGAGGAGAGTGTGAATGCGTTCCACACTCCTTGATGGCACCCCTCTGGGATCCCTCAAGAGACCCACTGCCTTCTGAACACAAGACCTCACCAAGGACAGCCTGTGGAGGTGAGCTGGCGGCTCCTGCACAGTCGCAGTTAGAGGATGTTTTTTTGCAATTGTTGTAATGGAAATATGTATGTATGAATATGACGAGGGGACTGCTGAATAGTTATGCTTACCTTTGGACATCCATCTTTTTCCTCTTCTGTGCTTTCCATTGTGCACTCCATGTCCATCTTTTCTTCTAGGAGATGACATAAATATTTAGTGAAAATGACAACAACAAAAAATCTGGAATATATAATTTAGTTTTAGGTGAATATAAATTCTCATTCATATTCAAGACCATGCAAATACTGTCTGAAATAATAGCTCTACTTATAAGTATGGCACTGTGCAGATAATACCAAAAGCTTGAGGGTTAAGAAGTCTCTAAACAGAAGTGGCACATAAAGCCGACAGGTTTACACTAGAAGCTTGACAATTAGGTAGTTTGCCAATTGGAGTGGGCCGGAAAGCCAATAGGTTTATACCAGAAGCTTGAGGCTGAAGGAGTTTGCTAATGGGAGTGGCACAGAAAACCGACAGGTTCAAGCTCATGTCCTCTGTCTCCCTGAGGTCGTCAATATGCATTGAGTGCCAGATTCCTTTGAAGCAAAATAAAAAATACATTGAAGTATTAGGATGAGGTACTTAGCATTTATCATGACATATTTGAAATTCAATTAGACTGAGAGCACCAGTCATACACTATCAATATGAATGTGTCTTAAATATAACATAAATCATATCAATTTCAAAATTGGACAGCTCATCAGGTCTTCTTTCACTGACAATTTACTGACCTCCTTGGAAGCCGATGTATTGAGATCGACTGGGGATCCTTGATAGCTTGGCAATAAAAACAACCCAACATGCTGGATGGTCCAGTGACATCAGGTAGTTCATGGTGCAGTACCTAAATAGAGGTAAAGGATTATCAAAGAGCATGTTTTTTTCCGGAGTACAAATGAAGATGAAAGCATGTTGATTATCTCAGAATCGTCTAGAGCATGTCTTGATTCCTACTTTGCAGAAGCTATGAGCTCATCACTGCAGTGTTCATCCAGATCCATTTGAACGATTAAAATGAGAGGTGATGGCTCAACATCTTGTACAAAGCTCCTGAAACACATAGAGCAGTGTAAGTAATCAAATATTCTTGACACCAAAAATGCAGTGTCATGAAATAAGAAACGTGGGAGTGATGTACCGAATCTTGCTGTAAAAGGAAGCCTCTGTGTCGAACTGGTGTAGGGAAAGCAGCAGGAGTCTCTCCCGCTGGAGGCCGAGGAAATTGACTATTGTCCTTACATCTGATGCGGTTAGCAAGCTGGAGAATGTAGTAACCTGGTCAGAAAGAGCGTGAAAACAACATGAACATTTGTACAATGACGTTAACATAACAAGAAGCGAAATCACTTGGGATGTTACCTCAAGGAACCTTTTGGACTCTTGTGGCTTGTTCAAGTGCTTTTTCAGGAAACCCTGGAGTGAATGATGACACTGTTGCTGGAAATATGTTGTTAGTAGTCTCCTCTTCTCAGTAATGGAAAAGTCTGGGTGTTTGAGTCTCAGCACAGAATCTGGGGTGGCACAGTTCAACAGTAAACATTTGGCCAATTCCAACACCTCTTCTTCGCTGTTTCCGTCAGCTCCTTCCGTCAGTTTCTCTGTTGTGACAGTGTCTGTGTTCTTCGTAGAATCACAGACATTCTGGTCTTTGTCAATGAGTGTATCCATGGCATCCTTATCTGGAGACACAGCATCCTTATTTATGTCAGCCTCAAGCAGCTGTTCTCCCTGTTGTCGCACAGAATTGTCCGACGGTGTTTGTGGTCTTTTTTCCAAGGCTTGCAACAAAGCACTGGCACACGCATCATCATGAAAGCCAACAAATACGTCAGACACAGTGAAATCTTTTGAGGCATGACCCAAAAAGTCCTTCACCCATTCCCTGAGTTTCTCAAGGACCCTGCGTTGCCATGGTGTCAGATCCGTACTTCTTCCCACTCTGTGCTTTTCAAGTCGATTGATGAGGGGCACAGGGAACTGTTCATAGACCTTCTTCTGGTCTTCCACTACAATGAGCCTGAACCTCCTGTGGACACGACATTTGACTCTGTGTGAGCCGAGACCCAGATCTACATACCGTTGCTGACTCAGGTAAACGTAGTATTGGTTCAAGGCGTCGTACAAGCTTTCATAAAGATTTTGCATGTTCAGAAGAATGACTGTGCGCCCTGTTTCCATGCATGTCTTTACTCGGTTCACATTTCTGCAAACTTGGGAGTATTCTTGGTCTTTGGGAAATCCTGAGCCGAACACAATCTCAGGGGCAACTTGGTCTCCATTTGCAAAGATGTGCTGTTGAATCATATATAGAGCTGCATTGTTAGTGGTGAGCAAAAGGAGATACCGGTTCTCATGGCCGCCATCAAGGTCCAGATTATTTTTTATCATTTGCAGTGCACTTGGCCTGGGAACTTCAGAGAGGTTTTGAAAGACATCGTTAAAAAACATGAGAGGGTCAAAACCTTCTGGTTGTCCGCTGAAGTTGTGCAAGATTGCCTCTACTAACTGCCTGTCATTTGGCTCTTGATGTGAGCCATTGACGATTGAAAAAAGCATTTTCACAAGGCTGTAGTAGTCCCTCAGCCCAAAGAACTGATTCTTTGCGGTCTTCTTGCAGATCTTCAAAAAGGCTTTTGCCAAAGGAGGGAACAGGTGTTTGATTTTTAGAAATACTAAATCGGAGGATATGCAAATCCCTTTAGCTGTTTCCACCAGTTCCTTCTCACTGGGATCCCATCTTGACACAAATATTCCTCTGTTCATCTTGGCTGGGTCAAGAGCCCAATTTGAGATACCAACAAATCCCACTTTCATGTGTGGATCAGGTCTGTCATTGTCAATGCAACCATCCTCAAGTAGAGGATGAAGGGTCTTCAAGGGCATCTGAGGGGAGTCTTCTGCTAGGCCTATCTCATCCAGCACCACAACTGACACATACTCATCCATGTTTTTATCCTTCTGGAAACGAGCACAGTTCCTGAACGTCCCTATGATACCCTCAGGACTTGAGTAAGGACTGCATTGGAAGGAGACCATGTGGACCTGTTTGAGTTTCTTGAATAGTTCAACGTGTGAGTTCTGTCCCTGCATGGCATCAGAAACAACTGTCTTAGCAAGGGACTTGGAGCTCCCTGGTTTGCCAACAAGAAACAGTGGGATCTTGAGTTGAATGCAAATCACCATGAGAAACACATTTTCTTTCAGTGCTGTGTTTTTGGCTATCGTTTCTCTTGTTTGCATGTTTTCAAGTAAGAAGTCTTGACATGCTGAAATCACTTCCTGTAACACTTCTGCAGAGCGGAGAGGATCTGGAAAGTATCTGGAAATGTGGGCGAGGTAAGGTTCAGTCCGCACAAGAGATGGGTAGTAGCAAACTCCAACTGCAAGAACCAAGCAAGTTAATGCCATCTCTGTCATGGTGAGATTTTGGAGATTTTGGAAGTCACTGGCGTGATTGAAAAACCAAACCATGACGGTCATTGATCTTTCCACATCTCGCAGACTCACAAAGCTGCACTCATTTTTTTGCTTACGCATGTATTGTTGTGAGGCTGCCAGTACATTTGAAATGATGTTCTTACAAACCACAGGCAAATTATTGCTGTCTACTTTTCTTTGGACAATCTGCTTTATGTAGGAAAGTTCAGTGGCATCACTCAACTGACCAAAGTCCCACACTAGTGCAGCCATGCTTGGAGGCAGAGGATGGACTCTGTACACAAGCTGCCTGAGCGGAACTTTTCCGAGGCGGTCTTCTGTTTCCTCTGCCTTCACTCTGTAGCCTAAACCTGCACGTTCCAAACGTCTCACCATCTCAGGTGTATGTTTTCGGTACGGATTGCAAGCAGCAATTATTTTCAGGCCACTGTCTGACTTCAGAGGCTTACCTTGAATGGTCTGATCACAAAGGATTTCCTTAATGGCAAAAATGGCTTCTGTGGTGTTTGCCTCGTCAAAGAATAAAATGGTGTCTAGTTTGTTGGTTTTCAAATTCTGCTCAGCGAGAGTCTCTGCTTCTCTCACTCTTCGGTAGATCATCTCAGATGTGGTTCCACCATGAACTTTGACCAGTTTCAGGTTTTCGAGTTCTCTTCCCTCCTTCTGCAGATCGCAAAGGAAGCGGACGAGTCGGGTCTTTCCACAGCCGGTCTCTCCCATGATGATAACAGGAATTCCGCAACGAAATCTCATGTGAATAGCCAGCATTTTCCTCACATTGTCAGAGGTAAGCTCATATGTTGGGTCTGGATCAAAATCTCTGTTCATGTTGTCTTTGTTGGCACCAACCACCCGGGAAATTCGCTTGATTTTTTCCTGCCGGTCTAGCTGGTCAAAGTCCTCAGTGAGGCAGATGCGTTGGCGTTCTAGACCTTCAAAGAGCTTCATTGTCATTACATCTTCGATCAGCACCTGCTCACTGTTGAGGTCAACTGCATCAAATGTGTTTCTTCCATTACATTTTTCCACGTAAAAGCCAAGGAAAGACATTGAGAAATGGTCTGCATTAAAGAAAATGTATGGATGGGCTTCACTCTCCCAATGCTTGCGTATGGTCAGGGAGGTTAACAAGTCGCCCCCAGGATTGATGTTTTGATGATGCGTAGAGTCCATCGATGGTGAAGCAAAATCCCGTGCCATGAGAATCATGAACTTCACAATGAAATCCTTGAAACCGGGCAGTTGGTCTGCGAGAAAATTTCGATCACAGAAAATTGAGTTCTCACAATCTTTAAGTTGCACATTAAGGAACCATGAGAAATTCTTCAATTCTGCCCAAGATGGGTCATGCATTCCACAATTAAAAAGGAAGTATTTCAGGCAGTCTTGAGGACTCCCTTTTACCTCCTGGTACTTGAAGGGATCCAGGTTTTGTCTGCTGTTGAAAAGCTTTAAGAACTGATATGGTCTTTGAATCCCTTCGCTGAAAAACTCTTCTTCATCCATAAGAGGGTCAAAGTCCTTTTTTGTTAACAACCTTCTTTGGTCTGGGTCAGACAACAGCAATTGTTGCACCTCCTTAGGACTTCTGCAATGGATGGTAGGAAGAATGTCAAGAAGTCCAAGTTTCACCTGTGGGAAAAAAAGAAACATATCACCCACAAATCCACGTTTACAGTATAGTATTGTACATGTTATGGCCACCCAATTGCCCTTTGGAAGAACATATTGTACATTAATTTACCTCCTTTGATTGCTTAGGTTTGCATGGTTTCAGAACCTCAATCATGAATAGGTGAGTTAAATTCCTTCTCCACAAGGTTCCTTGGCTGTCACACAAACAGCGTAAAACCAGCAACTGGAACAGGAATTCCTCAAGACCAGAGTTGACCTAATATTGTAAAAATGGAAATGGAGATATCAAACATTTAAAGAACAAATAAAGATGTCAAAATAAGTTTGCAATTCATTTTGTATTTAGAAAAAGGTAGGTCATGGACTCACGGCTGGAGTGTCAATGTGAAGAAGAATAGGATCCTGCTCTCTCATAGAAGCTAGTTGGTCTGACAGAATCTGAATAATTGAGTCGATATCAATGTGTGGTTCAATCAATCTGATTGTGATCTTCTGTGCCAGGGCACACTTCTCCTGAAACTTCTGGAACAAACGGTCCACATAAAGGGATTTTCCTGCAAATGGAAAGAAAAATGAATGTTATATTACTGCTTGTGTCCTCTAGAGTTACGACTACTAATGATAACCAGAATATTCTTACCAACTGCCGGACGTTGAGAGGATACAACCCAAACGGACAGCTTCTCTGGAGATATCATGGAAGCAGGACTGTGTTTATCTGTGATGGTGAAGTGGTGGTGGATATATCTCACGGCAGTTTCGGCCGTAACAGTCACTCCTGCCTGAACTTTGTGATTACTGAAGAAGGATGGCACGTATCTGTGCTGGTGTACCATGGGACTGACAATGACAAGCCGATAGTGGACACCGGCACATCTCTCCAGGTCCTCAAACCGCTCTCCGAGGGCCACACTCACTTCATAGCCCAACAATCCGGGGTTGACCAGAGAATAAATCCTCTTCTCGCTCAGTTTTGAGCCTTGACCCAGAGCACGACGAAGAAAAATCTCCACTTCCTCCTTTGGAGTCCCCTCCCTGCACACCAGCACCTCATCAGTGGATGGCAAGGGCTGCTCTGGGCTGTGGCTGTAAAGCGCCAATGCCGTTGTTAAAACCTCTGCAGCTGGACATAGTACTAGGTTGGGTTTCCCCTCCTCAAGGCAACTTGGCAGGTTCCTGGAGACGTGCTGCTGGCTCATATCAGAAAGGCAGGCAAGAAAGCGTGCAAGTGTGGGGATGTCCAAATGCTGGTGAAGATACTCTGGCATGTCCTTCTTAAACTCTGTCCACATATCCTCCATGCTTTTTTCCCCATCTGTTCCCCCATCTGAGCAATCCATGTCCCTGTTGTCTTCCGCTTGTGGGTCATCTTCTTCCTCTGAGGAAAACTGCATCAAATCCTCAGCCAAACCCTTGACGTCTTTCTCAACCGTTTGCCTCAGAGTCATGCCTGTTGCATTTTCAAAGGCAGTTCTGATATCACGCGGGGTACACTGGGTCTTTATGGGAGTGAGCAGATGCCATAGCTGTTGAGGAGCCGGCGCCTGCCGATGACACACACTGTATATCCAGTGGCATAGGTAGACCAGCTGCTCTGACGTGAAGTGGTTCAGCATATGGAAGATCGAGCGTTGTTCGCTGATAAACAAACACCATTCCTTATGGCAGATCTCCATGGAGCGACCAAGCTGTTGTAGCTTCTCTGTTACATCCCCGTGGAACTCCTTCAGTCTGCCCTGAAACGACAGGAATCTCACACGGATACATGGCTGAGCCTCGTGTGAGCAGTTAACCGAAGCATTCCATTCCCTGTACAGCATGTTGCCTGACATTTGCATTTCAAGTAGAATTGAGGCCACTCTTTGAACACCTGCAAAGATCTAGACAAACGAGGGGGAACACATGAAGTATATATCAAAGATATGTATGGCACACCATATTTTTCACAAATCTGAAAAACCTTAAGACAATTCTAGAACATGCAACAATCTTAGTTAGTGTCAAGCACTAAAAGTCCTCTTACCTGTGTAAATCTTTGGACTTGATGTTTACCGTGTTCTCCTTTGGAGGACATGAGCATGAGTTTGTTTTGCAGTTCCACCAGCGCCTCAAGGCTGTAGCTCTTCTGTCCTTGGCCTTTGCTCACTTTTACGCACATGATGTGTTGAAGACACCGCTGAGAAGTTTGACAAGCATTTATATTTAGAAACTAAAGAAAAAAAATAAAAAGCTTTGCATCATCAGCGACACAAAGCTTGCTGAATTTTCATCATCATTATTTATTATTATCAATTCATATTGCGGACGCTGGCAACCAATTGAGACTCTGTCTAATCTTAAGTTAGGGTGTGGACATTAGGGATCAAAAACAGTAAAGTGTATCTTGGAATGAAACATCAGGAAGTCCAGACATTATCCTAATAAATATCATTATGAGAACTCACATTTTCCGTGTTTTCCTTGGACCATCCAATCTGATAAACTCCTCTTTCATTGATGACAGAAGCCAGAGAGAAGGAAGACTGTTCCACAGACCCATGGGTCTCCTTCAGTCCCTTTAACCAGCTCAACAATCGTGTAGAGTCCATCTGCAAGGCAAACATATTGGCATTAATGTCACTATTTTCTGAGTTACATTCGTTTAAACATTGCATTCACAAAATAGAGAAAAATCTTTACCAATTTATCTGGTAGTTTCTCGTCTCGATGCTGGGCTTCCCACACCAGTCTGGCGCAGGTCATGAATTCCTTAAAACCAGCAGTGGGGCTGAGAGTGTAGAGAAGTGATCCGTAACCCATCACTGCGTCATGGAAGCAAGCCACCTGATCAATCTCTGTGTCGTTTTCGCCAGCAGATATGGATGCCAGCTCGACAAACACCTTGACATCGCCCATGTCTGTTGTGGAAACATGAACCATTCAGATATAATTCAGAGGTTTGGAAAGTTTAATTTGGCATACTGTACAAACAAAATGGAGGGATTTGTGCCCACTCTTAAGGTTGTCTTTGACCCAGGTGACCAAAGTGCGGCTCTTCAAGAACACATCCAGACACAGGGTCTGCTGCTTAGAGACGTTGGAAAGCTGTTGCTTGACACTTATCAGGTTGCTCGAAAGTGAACCAAGGTTCCTCTGTTTGAACGAGTCTTCTTTCTATTGTGTAGATAACAGACATATACATAAACATACAGCTCAATGAAAAAACAAGGCATAAAAACACCCAAAAAAACGCATGAGGAAATGTAAGTCGCTTGGGACAAAAGCGTCCGCTAAATGCTCTAAATGTAAATATATTAACGTAAGTGAACCAATGCTAAATGAGTTATGTGAGCAGAGATTTAGGAGGTTACCAGTTGGGTGAGATTGTAGATCTCACTGAAGTCTCCAGAGAGCTTCATTTCATTTGCAATTTGCATCACTGATCTTGCTGCAGCTGCCACTCCCAGGACCTGCCGGTACTCCTGGATCTGACCGAGTCTCTTCTCCACCCAGTTTGTCTCAGGGGTAGGGGGTTCATCAAAAAGGGACATTACTTCAGCCATCAAACTCAGCTCCTGCTTAATCAGTTTCCCATCTCCCTTGTCCCCTGCGTCCACCAAAACCTGGTCGAGGCATTTGAACGTGATGGTTGCGTTAGCGATGTCGATGGCATGCTGGAAGTAATCTTTTAGCAGCGGTTGCCAGATGCAGTAGTAGGCGTCCTGTAGGGTAAGGGGAACACTGTCGAAGCTCCTGGATTGGGTATGAGCCAGTTTTGCAGCCCATCTGACCCAGTATGCAAGAATAAGGTTGCTCTGCTGCAGGTGATCCATAGCTGATGCCATCTGCAGGACCTCCGTGCTGAGTGGATTCCAGAGGACCTCCATGTCAGATTCGACCGGTTCTCCCAAGCTTTGCACCACCATCAACTGGTTCAGGCTTACTGAACAGACGTCTCGTTTACATTGCTCTTCGAGTGTGATCACCTCAGACACTGGATAAAAATATATCTCAGTTACTGGAAACATAATGTAAGACCACAAACCAAAAGCACATAGGATAGAGAATTGGGTTCTTTGCTCAAGCTTAAAATTGGAGAAAAAGGAATGGAAATATAAGATGACAAACCCAATCATTATTTACCTGTGATACTTTCTGTGACTTTGCCAAACATCTTGATTAATGTGTTCACGTGATTTTGTTGCTGAAGGAAAAAGGTGTATTCCTTTTCTCTTTGAGCCAGTATACCTGCTGCGTCATCAGGAATTGACTCCAATTTCCCATTTTTTCTATCTGCAGAGGACATCAATGTACAGAGACCTCAATATAGACAATACATTATTGGATATGGGTCCTGTTTCACGAGTAGGTGCATTGAGCATTTTAATATTAGAATAAGGCAACATACAGTGGTTGTAGAGCTTCTTAAACTGTTCTTTGTGCTCCAGGGTGGTCTTCAGATCTCCTAGGGGTACATGCCCTACAATCAGGGAGTCCACCAGCAATGCTGTTTTAGCCTTACATGCTCTTACAATCTCCTCGGCCGCATCGTCCACCGGTAATGCCTTCCATTCTACGAGAGACCAATGGATGAACGCAAGTCACACATTCTGTTATCACTTCAAATATAAACCAAAAAATATTCATCGGGATTCGTCACTTCGATATTTGAAAATACCTTCAGATAGAATGTAGCTGATGGCTGACTGTGTCTCAAGCAGCTGAGGCACATAGTTGTCGTGAAACCTTGCAGCTGACTCCACTATGATTGAGGAAAGGATCTTGCCAGGGATGTCCTTCACCTTAGATGCAAGGGTCTGCAACAGATCTCCCTCTTTCCCTTTCTGCGCATATGGAAGGATGAAATATGTAGGTCAATTCTGGTGGAACCACTTCGAACTTTTGAACAAGTAAGAACCTGTTGACAAAGTTGTTTATTGAAACAACTCAACTATACCCCACTCCTGGTGCATCATTGAGCAACCGCTGTTTAAGTATTTGAGCTACTGCAGGATTTTCCAAGATTGCCATTGTTGTTCCCAAACCCTGTCATTGTTCCTTGGATTGGATGATGATTGAATGACTTGCGGCAGTTTGGATAAAGTCTGCACTCCCGCTTGCTCAACAGACAACAGACGAGAGTGCGCGGTTACCTGGCAGGTGCTCTGAACAGCAGTCAGACACAGCTCATGGAAGCAGGCTTGTAAGATTGGGTGGCACGTCCGGATCGCCGCCAAAGATGAATCAAGACAACACACAAGGATCTGGTCTTCTTCCCTGGACTGCGTGGACACCGAAGGACCCAGCAAACAATTATGAATGGAGGCACAAAAATGTAAGAAAGTGATACAAATGATCTGTATCTCTCAATGTGCTATCCAGTAAGGGCCACACATTTACACTACTCATACACCCATAGATACATCCATCCGTACGTCGAGGGAACAGCCAGCTTATCGGGAGCAGAAAGGGTAAGGTGTCTATCTCAGGGAGACCTAGGAAACAGCTGTTTCCTATGAGAGAGTGTGTGTGTGTGTGTGCAATTTGTTAACAAGAGAAAATCCAGTTGGATGGTGTGTGTGTGTGTGTGGGTGGGTGTGCATGTGTAGCAGAGAGCACGCAGATATCTCAGCCAGTCATACATGCACTTTCACCAATGTTAGCTTTTTCGATGGAGATGGAAAGCACGTCAAGAATACGTTCCAAGGCATGGATACCAATCATCAGCATACCTGGGTGATCCTCTTCCTCAGATCCTTTTCCACTGTGGACCTCCACTGGAGCAACACTTCCTCATCAGAGACATCCACTTTCAGCAGGGCATCCCAGAGCTAAATTGAAAAATATGATCAGAGCAAGAATACACTGAATACTGCCATTCTGGATGTTTTGTTTTGTGTGCATACCTCCATCTCTTTGGGACAGCTGAGTGCTTTGGATGACTGAAGAAGAGGTTTGTGGAGCAGGTTATCCCGCCACTCGCAAACATAGTGTTGCGCACGGAGCAGGTCTTTCATGTGTGGCCAAGTGAGGGTGCCACCTTCAGCTTTCAGGGGCTGGGAGGCGTCTGCCTCAAGATCTTGGGCCTGGGTGAGAATAGAGTGAACAGGGCATAAGACAACATTTCACTTTTGGCCTAATTCATCTAGCAGCCATTTTGTTTCCACATTTCGCACTCAGTTCCATCATTTGGATGTGGTTTGTAGACAAGTAGTTTGGTCACTGAACATTCCATTAGTTGAGACCCTTGGGGTATCCATGGAGACAGGGAAAGGCAAAGTAAATCACCCACCTTTTTTCTGACTTGTCACAAACCATGTTTGCATTGAACTCATCTACGGAGATTTCTGCAAACTGCTAATGTTGGAGTTGTGCAAAGATTTTTTCTTACAACCTCAACAAATGTATGATTAACATCAAGTGCGCTAACTGCTTACGGCCCATAGCACAAGTGAAGCATAGCAATTCATAGACATACCTGTTGTGCCAACACTGGAGGGAGCATCGCTGCCAGTTTGAGCACTAGCTGGTAGGAGAGGAGCACAGTCCGATAGCACGGTACTAGTCCTGCAATTTTGCATGCGCTCTTGACCAAGTCAATGCTACTCAGGAAGATGCTGTTCAGCCTCACGTCTTCTAAATCCATCACCCTGAATGAATTAGGAACAACTCATTAGGATTAGATTAGACAGAAAATCATGAAAAGCATTTACAATTCCATAATACATTACCTTTCCTTTTCAATTGTTGTGATGATATGGGTCAAGATTCTTGGAGCCTGTTGCATGGTGTCAAAAAGTCCGAAATTATAACAACAATAAAAATGCAGATAAACCAAGGCTGAACTAATAATGTGTGTGTGTGTGTGTATTGTATAACAAAAAATGGCCCCCCCCCCCCCCCCCCCACCCCCCAACCCGGGGGTGCACAGCAGCAGTCACAAAAAAAAAACAAAAAAAAAAAAAAAAAAAAAAAAAAAAAAAAAAACGTGTAACCAACAGAGGATT
>JAOPJJ010003885.1:2344-12459 GCA_027122795.1 Enchelyopus cimbrius
AAGTTCAAATAACTCTATACGGTGACCAATCAATGGTCAACATTCAATCAATAGGCTACACCTAAACAATTGAATGTGGTCAATTAAGAATGAAGAAAGAAGGACTGACATTCGTAGCAAAAGTAAGTTCATCAATAACAGTCAAATTAAGAAATTGCCAACAGACTTTCAAAGTCTCAGAATCAGAATGAGAAAAATATTTATTGCCAAGAAGGGTTTTACACCAACGCGGAATTTTAATTGGTGGGTAAGGTGCTTACATTTAGACAATAAACAATGTACAACATGGACTGTTGTATATATACAATGTGCAGTATAACAATTATAATAATTCAGAGAAAATGGATTATAGCAAAGACATTAATAAAGGATGCAGTGGCCCTTTCTAACCCATGTTTCTATCTTTCAACATTGGCTACTATTGAAGGCCCATTCTCCGTCTTTAATTCCAAACACCTGTTGGTTGACCAACAAAATGGCTTTGGCCAATGCTGTGTCAATAGGACAAGAGATGCATGCATGCCTCTAGCATTGACCAGCTTATGGTTTGACCATGCAATATGTGAACTTGTGATTGAAGCATACAGCCCAACACGCTGAATATTAATTCAGAAAGCAATTGCTTTCTCCCCTCCTGTTTTAACGATACGTTTTAAAACAAATGGATCCAAACATAACAAACCTAATGTTAGCTCCCCGTTCTATTTCGGATTGGAAATCCGTTTGATTAGATCCATTTGTATTGCATGGCCCTAGTGTCTGAACCGATACAACACAGGTAGCCTACACATGAGGAGAAGAGAGAAACACAACTGGGATACATAAAGCACTTAGCTTAATGACACACATTCCCGGTGTTTACAGAGACAAGAACCATACCGATCCAAGTTATACACGTGAACGAATTAAAAACAGGATCCATCCCCCCATCGCATCCCACCTAGCACCTAGCGCATAGCCCACTCACCGTCCAGAGGGTCGGCTCCACGGCTGCAGTTGCTGCAAATGTGTTTTATCTCTTTCCCGATCTGACAATGGATGGTGAACGGCATGTTGTTGTTGTGCGGCTGCTGCTTGCTTTTGCCTTTCTTGTTGCCGAGAGACATCATCTTGACGAGGTTAAACGTCTTCTTCTTGGATTTCTCCACCGCCACGGGCGTGTTAGCGCCGCACGCGCTGCTAAACCAGGTCCCGTGCATGATGGTGGGCGCGGGGTCCACCGCGGGGTAATTGGCCGTCTTAAACATGGAAGACGCAAGAAGAACCAAAAAAAACCAGCTTGGCTAGGTAGCCGAGGAAGTCGTACTACAATAACGATCCGTCATGTTACATATACCCTTTCCACTGACGCTAATGTTTGAGATCTTCTCAGCCTCGCTCCTCCTGAGATTCCGATGCGACTACAACACACGGCAGCGTCACTTGGATGCGCGTGCCAAAGTCAACCGATGCGCGAGAAGAGTGAGCGCGAGCAGCACATCCTCAGCGCGCTAACACCGTGTCGAATGGGGAATATGCTAAACGGTGTGTACGGCGGTGGCTCTCTTCTGTCCTTCGCCACTTCTGTGGAGCGCTGCTGCTGCTGGTGCGGCAGCAGTCGATAATAGCTAATCCACTATACGCTTTAAGGAAGAGGCGCTTTATGATTGGCTGCGACGTGCGCACCCCCGTAATAGGCCAAAGGAAAACACAGTCTGGGAAAAAAACTGCATTGTTGAATGAATAGGTTTGTTATTGCCAATTAATCAATTAAACACGCATTTGCTGTTCAACAACAAAAGCCTTCCAGACTTGTTGATTTGAGAAACAAAATATGTTCTACTGAATATGACCACCTCAACATGATGTTTGGCTCTAAAGTAATAACGACCAAATGCTACAACCACTGCTGCCATTGCATCCTTTACCCATCTAAAATTCACCACAGGAAAACACAGTCTAAAAAAAACAGCATTGTTGAATGAATAGGTTTGTTATTGCCAATTAATCAATTAAACACGCATTTGCTGTCCAAAAACAAAAAGCCTTCCAGACTTGCTGATTTGAGAAACAAAACATTTTCTACTGAATATGACCACCTCAACATTCAAAACATGGTAGAGCTTTTCGGGTAATCGATTACTATGGAATGTCACCATAGATCATAAACAGACTATTTCTAACCGCGGGGTAGCTCCCCACATTCATATTCACAGAGTATAGTGTAACTGAGAGCCGGGCTTTGCCTTTGATCTTCCCTCAGTTAACTGCAGCTTATTCCAGTGACATCAAAGCCTTACCAGTGAAATGAGGGATGGAAGGCTGGTAGTTTGTACGCTCTCACCCCTAGGAGCTGCAACTGTTGTGTGACATGTTTCAACCCATTTAACGCAAGAGGTAAGGTGATGGGTTGATTTAGTGAATTGTGTGGTCAATAACACCACAGCATTGGGTATGTGTGTGTGTTTGTGCGAGAGAAAATGACTGAAAGCAAAAATATTGTATATATATACACACACACACACACACACACACCATTTGACTCGTAGTTAATCCCTGATAAATAAGTAGCACGGGATGTTCAGGGTGTCAAGAAGAAGTCCATCACAGGGACGAGCAAGAGTTGGTCTTATGTGATGTTTGGCACTAAAGTAATAACGACCAAATGCTATAACTACTGCTGCCATTGCATCCTTTACCCATCTAAAATACACCTCTTCGCTGAGTAAAAGACACTCAAAAGGAGAATTTGAGTTATACATTTCGGGCTGAATACCATTGGGTGATTTGTGTCACTAATGGTTACTACATAGTCACCAGGAGGGAGATCATGAAGATTTACGTTGCAGCGTTAAGGTTGATCCAAGTAATTAATAGCCTGGATCATAAGAATGTGTGTTTGCTTTAACATTCCTGACTGATAATTAATATCTCTAATAACGGTAGGCCTAAGTAAAGCGTTTTGCTTTCGATAGGCCCACCAGTGTGAAATGATTCACCACCAATTGTGAGCCAATAATAAACCTGCAATTACATTACAGTGTAATACTTGATTTAGCTTAATAGCCTCACATGATACAACTAACTGGACATTAGCTAGCTGTGCAAAATATGCACAGCTAGGCAAATAGTACGCACAAAACAACAGCAGTGCTTTGTTTGTAATGTAAGTGCTTAATTTAAATCTACGTCAAACTGACATTCAGCAGAAGTCTACCTAATCGTGTGACCTTACGACCATCGCACAACGTTTGTGAATGATTGGTGCTGATTGAGGATACTGTTGGCTCACTGACTCGTAGTGAAGTTTAATGTCAGCTGTTTAGCAACAGGACGAGTGGAAATGGCCGTGGGGGTTTCTAAGCACAGCTTGGCTAGCACTTTCCAAAGAGTAAGCACCGTTTAGTAGGCGATGAATAAAAAAATGGCATTACCTCAGGGTGAATTCGCTCTGCAGGTGGCTCTGAATACCTGCCTCTGTTAGGGATAAGGGTGCGTGGTTTAAGATTTGTTCCACATATTTCACTCACTTCTTTTTTGCCTTTAATTTACCCAGTGACTTTTCCCCAAAACCAAGCTTGTTTTCCCTCATGTAGACACTGGGGGCCCCCCCCCCCCCCCCCCCCCCCCCCCCCCACACACACCCACACACACACACACACGTGTTTTAGTCCAACATTAAATGAACAAGATTTAAGATAGCTAGAGGATGGTAACTTTCTATCTCCTTTCTTGTTATTGTCTGTGGAATATCAGGAACAGTTAACCAATTAAAATCTAGGAGGGACCCCATTTGCCCCAAGTTAGTTACGCTGTCGTTCGCTCCACCCTCAACACTAAGCTAGATCGTTCTCCTGACAAGTAAAGTGTAATTTAACATGATTATGTAAATCTATGGACAGCAGAGGAATACAACTGGGACAGCATTTCCATAATTTTCATAAAGATGCAAGACTGGGGACGAAGCATCTCAGTATCAAGTAGGCATATATAATGACTCAAATGTCACTTTTTGAATTAACGAGTTGATATATCTTTAATCAAATGTATCATTATAAATTCTTCAATTATATATATATTCAATTAATGAAGACAAAATGTGTTGCATTACGTTTATTCAGACTTTGAATGCCAGTGAATACATCCCTTGCTGTACTTAAGATATATTATTGACATCAGAGACAGACAAGGCTCTATGTTGCTATCAAATGTTAACAAATCCAACCATCATCTTTTCTTTATGCCGTAACAATGCTGCCATCTAGTGGCGTTATGGAACACGCCTCAGGTAGATTTTCCTCCTGCGTCAAACGATGAGCACTTCTGAAGACATCCAGTGGGTGTACACTGGTCACAGATTTCTTTGATTTATACCATAACATATGAAATCAATTAGCCATAACAAACATGAATAACAAGCAGCTGAAAGATCTAATTCATTTCCTTATTAGGGTTTGGCATCATTGTCTGTAGTTTTTGCACACCGAGCCGTGCCTGAGCATCAAAGAGTGGACGATACTTTAACATGCACTCTCTCACTTGAATTTCACATTCACACTTCACATCCAAATTCACAAAATACGGCATTTGTGTAAGTATTTCTCCTCAAAATATCTAAGATGGCAGTGATGGAACAAAGTGTCAAACTAATGAATCTGCCCGCAGTACATCAAGCCTTGTTTTACCAGAACAAAAATCACCTAAAAAGTCACCCAGATGGATGAAATGTCCTGTGTATCCTTGATGAATCACTAGCTCCTTTTGATTTGTAGAATTTGGATTTCACGTTCAGTTTTGTGCGCATAGGGCCTCAAGCCTTATCCTTGGGAATAATGACGATATAAACGATAGTAAATAAGGTGCAACATACACTGAAAACAAAAGCTGTTAGTCGAAGTTCAATTCGTCTCTGCTAAAAATTACAATAAAAACTCACAATCTCTTGAAGGAATATCACAATCTATCCCCTTCTATTTGTTTGATCAACTTTTCCAGCAGAGTTTGGATCAAAACATGGTGCAGAACTGCAACCTGATACATTTTGTGTCTCACATTGCGAGCGCATGGACCGAGTAAGAGGCCAGGTCCCACACACACATCCTCATTTAAATATTCAACCATGCATAATGTTCCCTTTGTTTGAACTTGAGTCTCACTGGACCCCACCGTTTAAACGTTCTGCGGTTATAATTGGCTGCTCGAATCACTTTCCAACCTACGCCTGTCGATGATCGACACTATTAGTTTTATAATGACTGTACATTCATGTGATGTCACAGGGCAGTGGAAGTATTATGGGATGGTGAAATGAGTCATCAGCAACAATAGCAGCCGGGTAGGCCTCCAATGTATAAGCAAAATGTGTTACCAATACCTGCCAATATGCCAATAGTTCATGTACAAATATTGGCTTACATCAGACCACAGCAGACCGCCTCAGTCCCAACCCTTAGTCCTTAAAGAGTGTGTGGAGTTCATAAAGCCACCGAAACCCAAACCCAGAGTAAAAACACCCAGAACACATGCTGTTGGGGCAGGTGGAGTGTCCAGCAACCACTGTTCACCCCACAGAGGAGTGTCTTAATGTCACCCCTGCTGCGTATGTTACAAATAGAAATAACACTATTTTGTATACAATAATGTACTACCTAATTTTGAGGGGAAACAAGATAGAGAAAATTGTACAGGTATATTTACAGGTTTACTATAGCCTTTGGACATATTCATTATCATATAGCAGAATTTCTTGTAATTCCTTTCGTAGCAAGTGGAATCATTTTAGAATTGTTTATAAAATCAATACTTAGTAACACATTTTTCGAAATGTTCCGAGTACCCCCTGCAGTATTCCAACGTACCCCCAGGGGTAGGAGTATCCCAATTGGAGGACCACTGATTCCGGAGACCCAACAAAACCAGCACATCCCACCACAAGGGGGCAGTGGCGCTGCAGAATCTGATCACATGGGAATGCTCATTTTTAACCCACATAAAAGTGACGTTGTGCTTAATGGCGCAGTGTTTTATGATTCCATTAATAGGTTGACAACAAAGAGGTTTATTACCTACTTGTATGTCAATACAAGTCATTAAATTATTGCATGCTAAAATAAATAAATACATCTAAGTCTGCTCAAGGAGAGTAAACAGACAATTGAGCTTTGAGATACAACTTGCGGATGTGTTGGAACGTACCATCGTATTAGTGAACCTACACTTTAGTTTAGACCTAACTAATATCAGGGACACTGAAAGGATGAAATGCATGGCAAGGCAAGAAATTCTTAAAAAGAAGTCATTTTCTTGTGATGTTCGAGAGAAGCTTAGCTGCCTCCTTTTTTGCTTGTCTTTCATCTCAGGTTTTGATTGAGACCAAGAGCTGCAGGCAAAGGTGAGGCAGGGGGAAAGCAGATCAGTAAAAACAAGGTGTATGCCCTAAACCTTAACATAAGTGGACAGTGTGGGCAATAGTCATGTTTCCATTAAGCCACCTGTCCCAAAGGAGATAATTATAGTGAGAGGGACGCTTGCTATGGACCCAACACATCAAAGGTTAATGGAAACAAAGGAAAGCTGAAGATGAAAATCACACACGCACGCACGCACACACAAACACACACCGCTTGGAAGCCAAAGCGCAATATTCACAGAATGTGCTCCTGAGGGATGTTGAGGCAGACAATGTCTTGTCTGCACCATCTCTCATCGCTTAACCTGTCCCTTCGTTTTATGTTGTGTGTGTGAATGAGATTGGATCTTTAGAGCTCCTCCAAACTCGCCTTGTATGACCTTCATGTTAATTGTACATGCTGTCAGACTTGTCTTGTCTTAGGACTGATTAAGCCTCGCGGGGCTTCGACAACAAAGCAACTCACCAAATAATTCTGCTGGCCTAATTGCCCATCTGCCCAAATATCATTCGAGACTGTATTGTTACCTGAGATACACTAACTGCATCATTGAATTTGCACCAAAAAAATGCAATACCTGCAACAAAACTAAAATCTCCACCAGCACATCTAGACATTTGGTGGTGTTTAGTTTACATTCCCTCCTTCAGCGAACCACTGTCCCTCTGCTACATACAGCGACACAGCCAGAAGCTATTCTCTCCAGCCAACGGTCTTTGCCTATTGTGCATCACACCCACCACCACTAGAAAACACACGTTGCTTGTAGAGTAGAGAAGAGCACATCATTAACTTCAAATTATCGTCGAGGACCCCGGGGGCCACGTGTTTGGATGTTCTCAGTCAGGGGCCCCATCTCTGACAGTCAGCGACACGCACACACACTGCTTTTTACTGGCAATAGCTCAGCATGGTTCTGTAGTGTTTAATAATGCAGGCTTGGTGATGTAGGAGTTGGTCACTCCGTCCCTATAAATCAAGCCATGGGAACCAGCATCGCTATACACTTTTACAGTTTGTCACCCATTTAGATGAAATATCGCGAGTCAATTGCAGGGTTGGACTATGAGAGTCCACTGTGTAGCACAGCCTGCGGTATATGATCAACACAAAAGGCCCACACCGCAGATGCTGTTGCTATCACATCTTTTTATACGCTTATTTGAAATAGAAAAAAAGTGACCAAAACAGAATCAATAGTCGTAAATTTGTGCTGCTGTAAGGAAGCAGTTAACAAGGCGATGCATTACATGTGTGAAATGTCGGAAAATAAGGCCACACAAGGTGTGGGCTGGAAAACATCTCACTTGTGAATGTGATGATTTTCAAACAAATGTTAGGTTTGTCTATGCGTTGGCTTGCAATTGTCTTGTGTCTTGTGTCTCCTGAAACACTTCAATAAGTACATTGATACACACGCTGAAAGCCGCAACGCAGACCGGACTGACAGGGCGCCAACAATGGTGGTCACATGCGCCCACCTTAGTCTTTACAATGGCAAGTCAGCAGCAGGCAGTCCACTATACCCCCCACACGCCAAGTTCACCTTGCCTACATGCCTGTCAGCAGCTGGAACCAGATGGAGCACTGCCATCAATCCAGAGACCTGCACCACAAGCACAAACACACAGACACCTAGCCCTCCCTTCTCCTGTTTATATTTTCAACCCATCCGCAGATATGAATTCAGTATGAGCCAAGCGGCGGAACAGGGCAGCTTCTTCATACTGACCAGCACCTCCAGCTAGTTAGCATGTGAACCAAGCTATGCTGTCTTACATCTTATTATATCGGTGCCCCGACATTTTGCCCAACACCGCCAATGAGGAAAAGCTGAGGGGGAACAGTTTTAGAAAAGGCGTCACCGCTACGCTGCTGCGCAGGAAGCATATGCAGGGGAGAGATGAGAGTGTGCGAGATGAGGCAGGTAGCCAAGCTAAGGGCGGATATTGGTCTCTTCAGGGTTTTCCACATTTAATGAATGGCGTCTCGTACCTTCCTGTGTTTCATCTCCCCCTCAAAGCTCCTCTCTGACGTGTTCTGGCCGGCACGTTTTGAAGGCTTTTCTTTTGGACGGCGCCTCGCTATTTTCTGCTTGGATGTTCCCACTCATGTTTTATACTGTTCTGGGACGTTAGGGGCACCAGAAGTGTCATGGAAGGATGGAGAGACGGATTTCAGATAGCTGTAGGACGATTATCCGATGACTGTCAGACAAACCTTATAAAATGCATTTTGTATGTTAGCCTGTGTGTTCTTTGCCTTCTTTGTGTGTGCGTTTGGGTGTGTGTAAATGCATGTCACTTGGCTTTGATTAGAGTTGGTTAGAGTGCATTTGCCTGTGTTTGTTTCCCTGTAAGGTTATGTGTTTCCTGTGTGTGTGTGTGTGTGTGTGTGTTTTCCTACGTGTATGTGTGTTTTCATGTGTGGGGAAGCATTAGATATATGAGAATATCTATCTTTTTAGCAAGTGCATGCCAACAGCCCCTTCATAGCGTTGCCAAGCAGCTTCAAGCACTGCTGTGTTCAGCACAGTCCGCCCTGGCTCCCGCCCAGCAAGTCAATCAGAAAGGCTCCTTCTCCCTCGCTCTGGAACAGGACTGGACAGGTGAAAACTGATGACTGCACACAGTCTCCATGACTTTTCTTGACATTGGGAAAACTGGGCTCTTTCCCATCCTCTGAGTGGATAATGAGAACAACCGTGTGGACGGCTGGACTCAGTTTGTCGATTTTGGCACTAAAATATCTTTGGTAATATCAGGGTAGGGTTTAAATAGATAGGGGATATGGTGATTTGATGACTGCAGTGATATATAAGCTACACGTGTACTATTGTGATATGTGAGGGTGTTACAAATAACACAACAGATACAATACTCATTACAAATATTCATATGTTTACCATTTTATATAAGGGATATACATCATATTACGAAATGGTACAAGCTAACTATATATTATACATATTGATATACATTATATGTAACATTGATATATATTATATACTGTATCAATGTTGTAATGTCTCAAGAACTAAAACAGAAATGCCAATACAGCAAATCAATACGTCAATAATCTATTACACTGTTAATTCACTTGTTACGCACCAGCATGTGAAATACACGACACATACCCCACCGAGGCTTTGCTACACCCCATATTATACACCGCAACCACTTTCATAACCAGAAGTGTCCCTCAGAATATTGAGAGATGCCAACAATACACCCCATTCATTAGAGAACATGACCTTGGATGGGGCACTATCAAAGGAGACTGCTGCCCGCTGTCTGGGAGAGCCGCGCCTGAATGTGCTCAGACTGCTGCGGTGGTGTTGGGGTTGGTGGAATAATTCCTCCGCCTGTAGCAGTAAATGTGTCGCTCCCCACTGGCTCCCAGCCACCTCCCTGGGTCCTACTGACTGTGATGCTCCATGGGATGCAATCAGTGTTGTGGGGTTGAATTACAGAAGTGTGTGTGTGTGTGTATGTGTGTGCCTTGCCATAATTCTGAGAATACATGGTGGCGTTGGTGAACACACACAAAAGGTATGTTGAGTCCATTAATAGTGAGCATTCAAATTTCTGCATGATGAATGCATGGCAAAGGCTTACCTTATTAATATGGGCTGGTCGTTCACATGTAAGGGGCAGGAATAACTGGCACGTGTGTGTGTGTGCCAACCGAGACTACACACGCACACGCACACACACACACACACAC
>JAOPJJ010005416.1:3904-16368 GCA_027122795.1 Enchelyopus cimbrius
CCCGTGGGCCCGGGGACTTTCTATTTAAAAGGCTTATTAATAAATAAAACATACATTCTAAAAAAATAAAACAATAGTGGTAGTTTTGATTTTTTTTTGTGGACCCCCCCCCCCCCCCCCCCATTTGTGGAGGATACAGTATAGTAAGTGCAGTACAAAAGCGTAATGTGTAATGGAAAACATTCTTTCTACATCAAGTTAATGACAAAGCTAGTTGTTTTGTCTTGCATACATTAGAATGGTTTACATTGTATGCTTTAATGTTCTCTTATAACCCCAACATATATTTTTTAGGGGCAAATACATGTATCAGGTGATCTATTCTACATCTATCCAGAAACGCTTCTGTTTTTCATGAAACTTTTTGGAGTTCTACCAGAGGTATATTTGAACCAAATGCACAACAATATGCTAAGGGAAAGCATGACAGCAAACCACAGTGGCTCTTCCCTCACAAGACCAAAGAAAAGGCTACCTCTACTAAAAGAAAATGCTACTTCTACTGTACATTTATATTTTCCCTTTTTTGTTGTCAGATTGCTGGTAGAATCCCCTCCACTCCTGTTTTCTGGCCAGGTGATCAGGCATGGGAGGGCTGGGTTTGAATGTTCAGTTGAAATGGACCCACTCTGAACATGCATTATTAATCACACAGGCGACAAAGGGCGAGGGAGAAAGTGTATATTACGTAAATATAATATAATATATAATACATTTTAGTATGTTCTATACATACTGTATATATGGTATGTTGTTTGCTAGGGCATTAAGGATGTTGAAGCCAAATCAGTTGTCTTTGGGACTTCTTGACACAATGGTCATCTTTGACTATGGTTTGATCTGTTCAAGTTCAAACCTTGGTGAAAACGACAAGTAACCCCAACAGTGTGGGGTTACTTTCTTTATTTAGTTTCCCTCTCTAGAGAACAGTTGTCAAGTGAAAGGCATAGAGATATTCTACCTTCCTGTTTCTGCTTAATTAGTTGGACCATTGGTATGATGATGAGAGAGTACCATTTGTTGTTGTTGCCAGTGCCAGAGATATCCCATTATCAAACATTATAAAAATTTGCCTCAAAATAAAAAAAGGTATCAAGTCCGGCAAAGCCTTTCCATTATGCGCCTCAGGCGACATTCTTTGTCAGCTTCCTGCCTTCCAGCTTCCTGTCCAGCCTCAAGAAAACACACACACACATCAGCACACACAGACTCATGCTTGTGTGTGTTGACATACATGGACCGAGGCAAGGCACAGATACACAATTGATCTATTGTTGAGTCTAGTCTATTGTTTGGTCTAAGCTGGATCAGCTTTGATTATATGTCAGGGGAGGAGGAATGTATAGTTTGAGGAAGTCCAGGCCATCTTCACATAGGAGATACTCACACAAGATGAAGCGCCAAACAAAGGCCACAACGAGACTGCGGTTTTGTGCACAAAGGTCCACAGACAGGGGTGAACTACACATTTCACACATCACACACATGAGTGACCGTTTTAAGGATTTCCGCCAACATGGCTTAAATTCAAGACCAGTCAACATCAGTCCCATAGTGAATGGGAAGTGTTGCCAATCACATGACATTGTGTCTGGTTGAGCCCTGCAGCCCTGCATCTGTGGCACCTCCTAACGCATGTTGCTGGGAATGGTTTAAGAGCTACAGTCACAAATTGCCAGCAGACTTGGCATTCCTTATAAATCGGTTAACTCAAATAACCTGGACTATAATGGATCTACGGCAGCAGTTTGATAAAAAAAAAAGTCCTGTGTGGGATAAGGACTGTAGGGGTTCTGTGATTAAAATCAGTATTTCCCTGAGTCTGACCCATTCTTCATCTCATCTTGGTTCCAGCTGCTTTTCTCTGTTGCATTCCATCCGCCTCTCTATAACAACACGATGTCTATAGTAGTCAATTGTCAGGGTACACCAGCTAATCAGTGAAATTCCTTAGCTTGCTGGACATTGATACCCATGCATATACCCATGCAAGTGTAATTTTCTTCTTCCATCTTCCTGTTTGGGCTCTTTCTTGTCTTCAAATCTATAAGATTGAAGACCATATCGAAGTACAGTTAAGGTGCTAGCTATTTGGCTAGATAAAATGTTGTAGCCTTCACAACATTTTTTGGACGACTTTATCATACTTCAAAAAGCCTGACTTTATATTACTTGAAAATCATCTCTTCTGTCTCTCTCCTCAGGAGTGGATGTCCTCCATCGCCTGGGGCTCACAGCCCCAAGCAGCAGAGATACACTCCACCAAGGCACCAGCTCACCCTCCTCCTCTTCCTCAATCTACGCCACTTTTCCCTCACCACAGAACCGCCTGCCGCCGGGGGTCGGGGTCCTACTGGACTCAAACTCCCTCTATGAGGCCCCTACTGGCCTTCTCGACCCAGAAATCAGCAATGACTTCTCGGTGGTGGTGAGCCTAAGCTCCTGGCGAGCAAACAATGCTTTCCTTCTTAGCGTCAAAGACAACCAGGACAGGGTGCGCTTTGGCATCCAGCTGCTGCCGCGCAGAATAGTGGTATATACGGCTGACAAGGCCTCAGTCTACTTCACGTACGACTGGCAGGACGGGCACCAGCACTCGTTTGCCCTGGGCGTCCACAGGCGCTCTGTGTCTTTCCATGCAGACTGCGGGGCAGTCTACCAGTGGGAGCAGACCCTCGGCAGACCCCAGTCTCTCAGAAGCCCCGGAGGCATGCTCACTCTGGGAAGAATGAACTCCAGGGCAGCCCCGTTCCAGGGACGCATCTGCCAGCTGGATATCTACCCATCTGCCCAGGCTGCCACGCACTACTGTAATTTCCTTCGAAAACAGTGCCGGCTGGCCGACACTTTCCGATCGTCCCCAACCCCCGCCGGCGTGGATGTGGTGGCAAATGACTCCCCTGTCGAACCTTTAATAGAATTATCCTCTCCTATGACAGGATCAAGCAATGCCAATCGCAGCCCCACAAGTACCAAGGCTGCCTCTGAACAACCGTCTCTAATCCATTACCAAACTCATTATTCAACCATTTCACCATCAGTCCAACATCATCTGGGGGAGCAGACATACCTGCACCTGCTTGATTCCCTCGCCAACACATCCTCACCTCCTGTTCACCGTCAGACCCGGACACCGTTGCCCACAACAAAGAGGCTGGAAGGCTTAGACCCCACACTGAGGACTACGTCTACATCTTCTACATCTAGAATGCCACTTCAAGGTACAAGACGGCCACAGATAAATAAAGACCTCTTTGAAAACAACACAGAGGAGGACGGGAGCCCCCGGAGGCCTCACCATCCAGGTGCCACCACATCCTCGAACCCCGCTACCACCAGCGTAATCCCGACTCGCGGTCCTCAGCTCACTGAAAAGAACCTGGAGGTTCAGCACAGTGCCAACAGAACCACCCTGTATCGCCACAACCAGCTGGAGCACGGGGAGCACGGCATGGATGCTAACTACGACAATGTGGGCGCAGAAGGCTATGACTATGGATACGAGGAGCCAGACTACATCTACGACTATGAAGGATTCCTTGGCCTCAAAGGAGATCCAGGTCCAGAGGTTGGTGCATTTATGAATGGGAATCACTTTAACAAGCATGAATAGCTTTCAGTGAGTCAAGTCTGGGCAGCATGCTGCATAATCAGGCAATAGCATTATAATGCAAGGTAATCATTTTGATTTGTGGCTGGATGATGCAACGAGCATGCTATGCAAACATTTCTATTTGGCCTCATTACACACTTTGGCATCATTTCACACATATACGAAGACGCATTGGGCAGGAGTTTTGTTGATCAAGGAATAATGATGTGTCCAATAACTTTTTTCTCTTCAGGCATCAACAGGTAGTTTAAATAACCAGTACATTTTTTCTCTTAAATTAGTAAGGATGACTGATCTTTAGGTTTAAAAAGGGCCTTTCAGCTATATCCAGGATTCAGCTGTATGAGTCACGTTGGGGTTAAAAAGGCTAACATGCCACTCTTGGAGACAGAGACTGTCGTGAGATGATAATGGCTGCATGAAAGTCACATGCAAGTAATGTTTGTCAGGCCCATTTGAAGTTCAAGTGATGGTTCTATATGTTTGAGCTTCGATTTATATTTAGGACATTTAGCAGACGCTTTTATCCAAAGCGACTGACAAGTACATTTTGTCATTCACACACCATTAACCATGCAAGGCGACAGCCAGCATGTCAGGAAGTAGTGGTTAGGTGTCTTGTTCAGGGACACCTCAACACTCAGCTAGGAGGAGCCGGGGATTGAACTGGCAACCTTCCGGTTACTGAACAATATGCTCTACCCCCTGAGCGACTGCTGCCCCAGTACCCTCAACCTTATGTTTTAGGCCACAGCTTAGTTTTTGCAAAATGTCAGTTTTTACCTCCAAAGAACCTGCATTTAATATCCTCAACCGTGCTCATCCCTGTTTGAGGTGTGAGGGCCTTGCTTGACTCACATGACAATATAAGATAGATGGATTTGTGTGCGCTGTTGTCTGCCTGTTTTTTATATAACTTTGCTATTCTTGCCACTCTGATAAAGGAATATTGTGAATGCCGGTTCAGTGAAAGGTCAGCAGAACAGCCTGTTTTGTGGTTATATCCTTAACTTGATCTTCGAAAAACAATTTTCCCTTCCCGAGGGTTAATATATGATAATAAAAAAAGATATGTAGGCACACGGCTGCAACTGCAAACCACCGATGTGGAATTGGAATGCAGTTGTGCCGAATGATAATGAAGCCCTTTAAAGATTTATCTGAAATATTGTCGAATGCAATTTTAATTGATGCGCTGGTGTGTTGATGTGTAAAACGCACCAATCTTCAGCCACCTTTGAACTCATTGAGTTCTTAGGAGGTTCAACAGTAAGACCAAAGGGAGGAGCATGCATGTTGTTGGGCATGCACATCTGCAATATGAATCGTAACTCTGACTCTCAGGGCTTTGTCTTTGGTTTTTTGTAGGTGGACATAGACAATGAATAGTCCAACTTTGGACAACCCTTTGTTGGAAATATTTATATAAATACAATGTATTGGGCAACATTTCTACCTAGTGCTTTCATCAAAGCGCTGCATGATAGGATAATGAATACTGTACTGTACTTCACCTCATCATTGTGCTATTAGAGGAGGAAGTAGTGAGATCAAGTTTAATTCTGCATTTGATTATAAGGATGCACCTGAGTTGACTCGAACCCCAGCTTCAAAAGACAGGATGATTGTGTGGGCCTTAAGTCATCTCCCACCAAATGCAATTCCTCTCTCCTGGAAAGGCAAAGGCTCTCTGTGATTAGGGCTACCTATAGCAGTGGATCACTTTACTGATGATTTGCACGTGGGCACGAGGTCATGAGATGCCTTTGAGAACTGGAAGGTAGAGAAGACCCAAACCTCAATATACCTCCACAATACTCAAAACCGCTTGAATGTGAACTACCTCAACCAGGGTCAATTGGAGGAGATTTGACCCACGCCTCGGCTCTTACCCCAGCCAGCAACATGTGAATGTTATCATTCGGTTTCATGAGCTTCTTGGGGACCTGCTGTTGTAGCGCAGGCGGGTTATGCGCTCACACTTTCCATGTGTGTCTGCGTGGGAGTGTTTCAGCGGAACAAGCAGATGTTTCTCTCTCAGTAGGTCCCTCTTTCCCCTTTGTTTGCTCTCTGTGACTGTTTTACACAACCATGTTGGGTGTTGTTGCATTAGGGCTGATATCAATGTGGCTTTATAGGCTGAAGATATTTGGTAGTTTAAATTTGTTATCATACCATTTTTATGACGTGAGTAAGTGATAATAAAGTGTGGTTTTTGATTATATTGGGAGTTTTAGAGTTGTCCTGGGTCAATGGTTGTCGTGAGTTCACCTACAGTAGAGTTTAATGTAGCAGATTTCTGAACACATATTGTGGTTATGGTTTCCATTTAAGTAGTATAATAGTGTTGTTATTGTAAAGTGCATCATTCTTGTCACCCTGTCCTATCTGTAAACATAGGACCAAGACGCTGCCCTTTATTTTTCGAGAATAAATGTATTATTGATAGCATCTTGTCCTTTTGAGACAACCCCTAATTAGTTTAACATTTTATTATACAGCTTATTTATTCCACATGTATAGATTGATTTAAATGTAGTTAGCTATTAGTTGTTTCTGTGCGTTCCCTATCCTAGTAATTGCTTGTAACAGTTTGAAAATGATAAATTGGATATCACGGTCACTTGTTATTATACCAGGTGTTTTCTTCTTTAGGCCAGTGAGAGGTCGTAGCTTTTTACCTTGATGTCTATCACAATGCGTAAGGCCAGAGGTGTGTCCATTCAAATTTATAAAAAGGTAAACTCCTAGCATGTAACTCTATTACACTCCAAAAGACGAACCATTATCCCCAAACTACATTTTTCTATTGTATTTGCTTTTTAATTTGCTTTTCAAAAGGTACTGTATTGATATATGATATACTAAGTATGTATTGATTGGAGTTTTTTGAGTGTGAATGTGAACATCCTGGAAAATGGAAGATGATGATTCTCAAGTGCGTCAATATAGTGATACAACACCCAAGCCCTAACAACAAGCAGCTACATGCATCCGACAGCATAGTTTCACAAAGGGCTTTCTTAACGACAAACTTTGCCTCCAACACTGGGAGTAGCTTTTCCTATCCATATTGCTACCGTCATGTTTGAACCCGACAGAAGTTGGCCTCATGCCCAGCTCAGGGCCCCAGGATAAGTTGCTTTACAGTGTGTATGTACTCTCCTTGTTCCAACTTAGACCTCAAGATTTTGTTGTATTCACATGTAACGTTAAAAGCAAAAACAAGTCATACAACAGGATGAATGAGCTCATTCCTAGTTACTCCGTATTCAATGACGGCTATGTATATGAGTGATTACACCTGCCTCTTCAATGTCGATAGAAGTTTGTACCCCACATTTCAGGACAAAAGTTTACATTAATCTAAATACTGACCAGAACGCTTATTATCAGGCTCAGGCAGAGTGGAGTGTAACTCAAACCCTACCACTAAGGGCTTTTTTCCTATTAGCGCTTTGAATTAAAAATCCTTGGCTCATTTCTTTGAACTTAATAGCTCTTACATAAACATACACATACTCATCATAGTAGAGGCCAGGACAGTCAACTGTATGTTATTGCTTACCATTAACATACTCTCTCTCTCTCTCTCTCTCTCTCTCTCTCTCTCTCTCTCTCTCTCTCTCTCTGTCTCTCTCTCTCTCTCTCTAGGGTCCTCCTGGTCCTCCTGGTTTACCTGGGCCTGCAGGAAAGAGAGGTCCCAGAGTAAGTATTCTGTACTTTTACAAGCCGGGTGTTTCACAGCCTAGAGGGTCTTCTCCCCCCCCCCCTTTGCTTTATGTGTTTTTTGTCTAGTGATTGCTAAATAATCACTCGCGTTTGGGGCAGGAGACTTCGATTGTCATCCCGAAAAGATGTCAGAATAGGGCATAGTGTTAGTCACTTTGGCAGCAAGCTCTACTACTATCTGGTTTGAAACATGTGACATGTTGCTATGAAGACAGCAAGGCAAAGGGAGAAACCAAACCTCTGCCCATGTTAGTTTGGGCAGAGGTGTGATCAAGAGAGAAAGATTGATGTGATCAAGAGAGAAAGATTGATGTATTAATCATGTCAATAAGGACAGCTTTAGTTATACCAGCCATGGTCTTTGAACAGTTCAGCAGCCCTGCTCCTAAATCCATCATGTCCTACTTTAGAATTTGACTGATTATTTTGTCTCTGCTTCACCAGTGCGGTGTCCCGTCTTAATGTCCCATCAGCAATTTTCATTCAGCTAGGAAATGCTGCCATACTAATATAGTGAAGTTGCTGCGCAACCAGGAGCTGGAGCATCTGATAGCTTCAATTCGAAATGGTGAACGTGTCATCACCAAATAGTGGCTTCATTCTTTCAAAATTGATTGTACAATGAAAAAAGCTTCAAGATCCTCCCTGTTGAACAGATACAATGATCAATGAATGGGATTCAAAGGGGAACCCTCATGGTTAGAAAGCAACTTTTAAAAGGCAGAAGTTATTTATATAACATGGCTGATTTACATCAAGGAAACAATGCTACTCCACAGCGGGGTTCTGTCCACATTTACTGGCACGGGGGAAGTCAAACCGCTAATTAGCATGCACTGACACATTTGATTAACATTCCTCTAGTGTGCTGTAACCTCACCTCATGGCCCATGGCAGCAGACACCAGGTGGGGGGGAAGGGGATTGAACCTGGAGAGAATGCATGCATCCTTTGTCTTACAGCCTCCTGGGCTCTTGGACGTGTGGTTGTGGTGAACAAGCAGGTCCAGGCACTGTGGTGCAAACGCAGGGACACAAGCCAATATGTCCAATCTGTGGCTCTGGCCTTTGTGTAGCAATGCAATGTGCTGCCTTTGCTCTGCCAAGGGCCAGGTGGGCAGACGAAATATGAGTCAGAGACTTCCTTCCCGTTTACGGAAAGGAAAGCCTCCTTGCATTGTGTGTGTGTCTGTGTGTGAGAGAGATTGGTGATCACACACACACATTTGTTTATTGGTATCATTGGTATCATTATTTGTATTGCGTGTGTGAGAGCTTGTTGATCACACACACACATTTCTGTATTGGTATCATTGGTATCATTATTTGTATTGCTTGTTACCCTGCTATAAAGAAACAACCCTCTGGACTATCTTAATGGACAAACTTGTGGGTCCATTGATATTTAGTTTCATCAAGTAATTATTCCTGATCTTTCACACACACACAGACACACATACACGATGCAACCCTGCTCTAATCAGTGGTTGCTGGGGAAAAAAACCTTCTGGTGTAAAAGGCTGGCTAAGCACATCGCAGCTCCAGATTGTACAATAAAAAGGCTGTGTATGATGAATCATAATCAAGAGACTGAGAGACGAGTGCAAATTATGTGGGGGGGATTAGCTGGGAAGCTTGTGTTGCTGCGGTTACGTCTGTTGGCTGTTTAGCTCAGCACTGATACCGTACTGTGGCTCAGTTATCAGATTGCAGGGCCCCAGGGGATCGGTGACGAATACCCTGTTTTCTATTCTGGGAGTTCAATTGTAAACTGATGGTACAAATATTATTCTCCAATCAATAAAAGACTGTTTAGTCTGACCATGCTTGATGACTTTTAAGATGCATTTTTATTTAATTTGTTTATTTATTCCCATGTGTCAGACATGGCAATACGGAAATAGGAATTACACATATAATACTGATATTACACCGCCATATCGGCCTGTCTAAGGAAGCAGAGCTTAGTTTGACAACTATTGATCTGCTAGAATGCATTGTGTTTAGATGGCAGGGTCCACCTCCTCTTTTTTGACACTATCGAAGGGAGTACGTCAAGGTTCTGTATTCAGACAAATATTGTTCTCCATCTGTGTTAACAAACTTTGAGAAACATGACATACCACTTACCATTTTCTATGCCGACAAAACTATTATTTGTTGTTGCTAGTTGTCTGTTGTACAGGCCTTTGCCCTATTGAAGTCTGTGTTTGTTATTTTTCAGCCCAGTCTGTAAAGACTAAAGTTGATATTAAATAGAGACAAAATGAATACCGGTTTCCAACGCCATTACGTTTCTGCTGAATCTTAGACAAAAGTTAACTTCCAAATGAATGTGTCATTTGTCTGAAGTTATAAGTGTTTGGGCTATCTTATTGATAACTGAATACCTTTTGAGTTTCACATTATCAATCAAGCCTTTTATGTCAAGATAAAGTTAGGCTTCTACTACCAAGTATTTTGGCTTCCTTATTGATCACCAAATAACTTGAGTCTCACTTTATCAATCAAGTCTCTAATTTGAAACTGAAGGTAGGCTGCTACTTCTGATTCTCCTCTAGAACTACATCATTTCCTGTGTCTGCAATATTTAGCTCCTGCTAGGATTAAAGTGACTGTGAGTGATATATGAGTGCCTATGCCCAATGTTTGCGGTCTCTGTGTCATTATGCCTGTCTATTTGTTATTGGTTGTAAACGTCTTTCCCACTATTGTACCTTGAATGCAAATTATAATTGCCCATATCTTTGTGTACACTGATATTTCCATTGGTTGAGGTTTATTTATAAAACTACTTGGAATGGTCCCTACTTATGCGCGTATCTCCTTGGAAGCAGAAACCCTTATGACCTGTGCTCACAAGATGTGCTGCAGTTGTCTGTTCCACATGCTTGCATTGAGCTGGGGGAAAAAACGTGTAAATATGCAGCCTCCTTTGCATGGAACTCTCTTAAATTTTCAGAACTGATTTCAAATTATTCATTTGGCTCCATACTGAAGGACCTAGAAAATTAAAGTATTAGAAAACATCCCTGTGTTTAATTTGTTACCTGTGAAATCCCCAAAATGTCTTTATGATAATAAGTGAGTATTTTGTTTGTTGGTTTGAAACCTAAACATATGTTTGAAACTTTCGTTTTTGGCCAGGTTCCTCTTAAAAGTTAGATTTTTTATTTCAATGAGACTACCTGGCGAAAATAAAGGTTTGATAGCAAATACATATATAATGTCTTCCATTATATATTTCAGGATATGTTGAATAAATCCAATCTATCCATGTTTAAAACAGATATTTTAAACATATGATAATATTTTGATAGTATCTATCTTCTCCGTCACCACAGTGTGTCATGAAATGATAGCTTAACAGTTTAACACCTCTACCATGGTTTCAGGGTCCCAGCGGTCCCCATGGAATTCCAGGGCAACCTGGTCTACCTGGAACCAAGGTAAGCAATGCTCTTATATGGAAACCTTGGATGTGTTTTTTTTTTTTTGTGTGTTTGTACGTGAATGATTGTCGAGGAGGGGGTACGAACCTTTAAAGAGCCAGTGAACCAACTGTTTGAGGTAGACCTCGAAACACTATGAGATTGAATGAATATTGTATTGGCATGAGAGTTTAAGGAAAGAGTTTTGTTGGTAATGCCCATGGTTACGACCAGGCCAACTTTGTGATACTTTGAAATGTTCCCACAGGGTGTTGGTCAAAATGGCAAAAACAGGATTTTCCGATTTATTTTCTTAAGTATTTCAGTAATATAATTTCATAGATAACTATGTTTGTGGTCATATACATTTATATTACACTTGTCATAAGGAAGTTTTGAGCACTCATCTAAGCAAAGTAGCTGCTATTTTGATATAGTAAGGATATAGTAGGTATATAATTGCTCTGATGAAGTGCTGATGATATCATAGAAGTGCTTAGAAGTAATATGTCCACGTATAAGAGAGAAAGAGAAATGATGAATACCGAACTTAACCCAAACCACCTTTATTTAAAAGTCTGCTTTGGTGAGGGGGCTGGTCCTGTAAAAACGTACAAAATTATCTTAATCTCTAAACTTCTTACATCGATCTCAGTCCATTTCCCCTTCATTTACCTTTCTCGGCAGAGGACAGACTTAATGTGACTGATAAAATGGGACTGACATAATGTAACAGATGTTTTATTGGAGCTGGCATCGTTGATTTCTAGGCAGTGAGTGAAAAGTGATCTGACAATCGCCATTAAAAGTACCAGCAGAGGACCAAAAGTGAGAGTTAGAGAGAGAGAGAGAGAGAGAGAGAGAGAGAACTGCCAGGGATGACAGTCGTGTCAGTAACCCTGAGCCCGGATCTAAGAATCAATTGGCGTATGTATGCTTGTTTGCATCATGATATGGTAAATGGACTGTATTTATATAGCACTTTTATTCAAAGTGCTGTACAATGAATACCTTACATTTTCCCATTCACACAGCGACAGTGTATTCGACAGTGTGATTCCAGTATCCATGAATGATAATGCACATGTTATATTATATTTTTATATATTGTATATATTATTGTTATATTTCAAATAACACCCTATTGCTATTGCTATGTTTGGTTTGTAGAGCTCGAATCCACATTCAGTTTACTCATGTCAATTAAAATTGCATACCAGAGCGATCACAGAGAGAAAGCTATGTCACTGCCATTGTCAGCGGAAGTGCTCTTTGTGGGTTGTATCTTTATTGCTCTTTGATTGCACTTTTAGACACAGTATATACAAGTAATCTAATGTAATGTGATGTGTTATGACTTTCTTTTTGGAGCATTTCAACTAGTACAATGGTTAAACAACGTGACAAGCAGTTGTCAGCATTGGATATCCTCCAGCATTTGTATTCACTCTGACTGGTAACCTTTTCCTTTTTTTCCTGGGGTTGTATGGCCATGTACAACAAAGCAAGATTTTCACCCTAGTTCAGGAAATAGATGTTTAAGGTTTTTTTGTTTTCCTACTGGCACATACAGCATAAACCTGAACATGTGCGTATGAGTCAGCATTTCAGTTTGGAGAACAGCAAGAATGGTCAACAGCGGTTTCCTATTCTTCTCAGAACTTCCCTTGTCCCGAAACAGGCTTTCAG
>JAOPJJ010005895.1:0-11760 GCA_027122795.1 Enchelyopus cimbrius
ATATACATAGAGGGAGAGACAGAGTGAGAGGATGGCTCACAGACTCACACACACACACACACACACACACATTCACACACAGATAAACACATTCAGACAAACACAAACACACACACACATGCCTCTGGCTGCAGTTTGGTTTTCTGCCTGTCTTGAGGCAACATCTGTCGGTCCTCTCCAGATGGACGCACTATGAGGTTGCTATGGTGACAACCATGCGCCTGTCGGCCCTGCGGTATCAGACCATGACCTGCCAGATCCGAGTGGAGGCTCGCTCCACGGAGTTAATAACCTGTGTTTCATCTTTAGTTCCAGCGAGTCAATTGGCTGTAGTTCTAACAGGTGCTGTCGGGTTTTCACGGCAACAATTAAACAGCTATAGTCAGGCGCAACCTCTCGAGCTGCTAACCTCCCCCCCACCACACACACACCCCACCCCAGGGAGTTGCCAGGGGTCCTCGTGGGAGGTGCTGTGATTGGCTGAAGACGGAAGAGTGCAACACTGACAATCAAGATGTGTATGATGTCATCAAACTGTGTGTGTGTGTGTGTGTGTGTGTGTGTGCGTGTGTGTGCGTGTGTGTGTGTGTGTGTGAAAATGATATGGATAAGAGGGTGTGTATGTGTAAGAGGGTTGATCTATGAACTATGAACAGATTTTTGTCTTCAT
This sequence comes from Enchelyopus cimbrius, assembly GCA_027122795.1. Taxonomy (NCBI): domain Eukaryota; kingdom Metazoa; phylum Chordata; class Actinopteri; order Gadiformes; family Gaidropsaridae; genus Enchelyopus; species Enchelyopus cimbrius. Next base: position 671 of record JAOPJJ010005895.1, read on the forward strand.
CTCAACAAATTTACATTTCAAAGAGCCGTAGGTCCCAAGAGCATTTAGAACATTAAAACTGATGGATGCACACCCACACCCACACACTCCAACACACACAAACTCACTCACACACTCACCAACTCACATACAAACTCACACACTCAAACACACAACCTCGACACACCTAGACACCCAACATCTTCATGCATCTATTCCCTCCACAGCCTACAAAGAAAATGAATGAATAATGGAATGAATGGCTCGATGAATACATCCTGTACTCAGAAACCAACATTAAAGTAACCTTAAAGGTACCTTGACAAATCATTAAGGAGCATGTATTGGATAGACCATACAGAGAGAGGTCAAGGATACAGGTTTCTAAAGTGACAACAGCACAGGGGTATGTGTGCCTGGACCCTCTGGAGAGCAGGAGTCAGGGTTTTTGTGACCAATCAGAGCCTCTCTCACTCTCTTGCGCTCTCTCTCTCTCTCTCTCTCTCTCTCTCTCTCTCTCTCTCTCTCTCTCTCTTCTCTCTAGCCCTCGCTCTCCAAGTGCACGTTGGATAGAATAATTTACATATGGATGACCCCCTCTGCTCCCCCCTACCTTCCTTCATCTCTTCCCCCTACCTTCCCTCAGTATGTGTTGGTGTGTGTGTGCGTGTGTGTGTGTGTGTGTGTGTCATCCATAATGTCTGTATCTCAGTGCAGATACCCTGCAGAGGTCGAAGACATTCCTTTCTGTCAGCGATTAAAAGACAAACACACCCACGCACACATACACGCACACACACATCCATGCACACAAACACACACAGCCCCCCCCCAACACACACACACACACACATGCACACTCATCTGTCGTGCTGGGGATGACCTTTGAAAGTCTGTCTCTCTCTCTCTCTCTCTCTCTCTCTCTCTCTCTCTCGCTCGCTCTCTCTCTCTCTCTCTCTCTCTCTCTCTCTCTCCCTCATTCTGTTTCTGTCTGTCTCTCATGTCATAGTTTTCATAAAAGTACGCGCTCAGCCTCGTTTGACCTTTTCAATAAAAAAGAAACGCACACACATACACACACACCCTTAGATCATCAGATTTCATCCTGCCGTGTGATGTCGACAGAGGGCGTGTCCAGTATGTCAGCGTATCATTCCTCACTTACCTTACTCTTACCTTGCTCCCTTAACCCTTACATTATCTTTAACTTCCTCACCTAAACATTAGCTTACCGGCATTTAACACTTACCTTCCTCACCTAACCCTTACCTCACCCTCCTCACCTAACCCTTACCTTACTCTCACCTAACCCTTACCTTCACCTTCCTCACTGAATGCTTACCTTACCCTCACCTTACCTTCCTCACCTAAACCTTACCATTACCTTACCCAAACTTAACCCTCACCTTACCCTCACCTTACTCTCCTCAGTAGGAAACACACTCACAGCCAGAAACCACTTCACACCATTATGAGAATATTCTACAAATCATACATTGAATCTGTTTTATCTTTTTCTATAATATGCTGGTATGGAAATCTGAATGTAAAGGATGAAGCCTCACTCGCCAAAATAGTGACGGCCGGTGGCAAAATCCAAGGTGCGAAGCAAAGCAGCCTAACAGACCTGTACAATACATTTGTCCAGAAAAAGGCAGAATCTATTTTATCAGTAAATGGTCGTCCTCTTCATCCTGAGTTTCAGTTGTTACCTATAGAACATTAGAATGTTGAAATGTTATGTTGGATTAAACAAAAAGTAATTCCGACTGAGAAATCAGATTGGTCGACAAGACATTTTGACCGTGCTCAAATCAGCAAAACCGTGCTCAGATCACTGCGGACCGGACCGCATCACTGTCGTGCTCAAATGACGTTAAAGCACACCCTCTCGGGTAATATTGCTTAAATGTAAGATATGTTACATTTGAACTCTTACAAGTTACAACGTTACCATGTTAAAGTGTTCAATGTTTAGAACTCTGAAACGTGACGTGACCATGTGACCGTGTTGGACGGCAGAGCGTTAGAGCCTGGGGCTGAGACAGCAGGCTCTTCACATGCTGGCTGTTCTATCCATGCTCCCCCCCACCCCCCACATGTCTCTGAGCGCTGGATCGCACCGGCCTCTGTTGTCTGCCTATCTCATCCATAATCCAGCACCTCTGCCGCCGTAGGCAGGCGGTGTGAAGCCAATGGGACGGCCTGTGATGCCTCACATCAAGGGGAGGACCTGACTGAACGCTACCTCAAAGAGGACCAACAGCGATGGAGGGGGTGGGGGGGGCCCGGTCCACGCTAGTCTGCAGAGCTTGTTAAAGGAGAGCTTAACCTGGATCCTGGCCACGCTCACACACCCACAAACATTCATCACTGTTGGATGAAGCTCAAACTCCACACACATGGGAAAGCTTCTGCCACCTCAGTTGTGACTTTTTCTTTTTGATCATTTCCCATGTGCAACGTGTTGTTTGACTCAGCGTTTTTTCATCCTGGCCTAGTTTGAGTATTTAGGGCTAATTTTGGTAGTTAGAAAATATCTCACTCACTGATCTGGGACCTTAGCAATCATTTGACCATCGTTTTAACTCAACTGGTGGATGTGCGTTGGGTCTGTGTCCTCGCTCTGAAGTGCCCTCAGGGCGGCCGCGCTGCAGTAATAGACCTGGCTCTGCTGGAGGCGGGGCTCCATTAGAGATAAACGCGTCTCTCACTGCAGGCCTGCTGTCTCTAGCAATCAGCTGGGATGTGGAGCTATAAACATATTAGCATGTTATGCTAGGAGGCATAAAGCTACAGGGATGTTTACCCTGCAAATAATTCCTTTTGATTCTCTCCATCTCTCCTTCCTCCCCCTCCATCACTCTCCCTCCCTGTCCCTCTCTCCTGCTCTCGCTGTCTTTCTCTCTCTTTCCTTCCCCCTCCCTCTCTCTCCTCCCTCTCCCCCATTCTCTCCCTTGAAATGAATGGAAGTGTCATGGAACAATCCAGACGTGTTCAGAGCAGCATGCTGAGGTTCTTCAGGTTTTGATCCTCTGGAGCTTTGGTTCCCGCTCCCCTGTCCGGTGATGCCCAGCACCAGCAACAGGGCTTTCTGTATTGTAAATGACAATGACAGGACACTGGAACCCTCCAAACCGACCTGCTCATTACAATATTCCCATTTGCATTTGTACTAAACTTTTTTCCAGAATCTTCTTCTACAGAAAATGTATGATGTGACCCTACTTTATCAGCAGGTACTCGGAATAGTCTAAACCCTACTTTATCAGCATGTACTCTGTGAATACTCTAAACCCTACTTCATCAGAATGTACTCTGTGAATACTCTAAACCCTACTTCATCAGAATGTACTCTGTGAATACTCTTAACCCTACTTCATCAGAATGTACTCTGTGAAAACTCTAAACCCTGAGTGCAGAAGATGTTCACAAAATATTCCCACAAAACGTCACATCAATAAACAATAAACTCCATCTGTGATAAACGCTCCGGCACGCCTACCAAAGTCACCCATTCAATGAATAATATTACTTTTTTTAAATAGTAACAGGTTTGCACTTGTCACCCATTCCACCAGCTTTATCGCAGACGCACAAACACACACAAACACAGAATGACTACAAACAGTGCTTTGGCAGGTTCCTCGTTAGGAAGTCAGTTGTAGAAAGGAGATAATGAGAGTGTCTGGAAGGCTCTCTCGCTCTGATGCCTGTGTCTGTGATGTGACAAGACACGGGGACACAGCGACCAGAGCGGAGGGAGGATGGAGGAGCTGTGAGTTAACACGACTATGTCCGCTCTATCTCCACGTTAAATGACTGGATCAGCTCTATCGGTACGTTAGCATGATCAAGTCAGCTCTATCTGTACGTTGACATGCCTGGATCAGCTCTATCTCCACGTTAAAATGACTAGGTCAGCTCTGTCTGTGCGTTAACACTGACTAGGTAGGCTCTATCTATACGTTAACACTGACTAGGTCGGCTCTATCTGTACGTTAACACTGACTAGGTCAGCTCTATCTGTGCGTTAACACTGACTAGGCTGACTCTATCAGTGCACAAACATCACTAGCTCTGCTCTATTTGCACACTAGATTTTCTTAGTCCTCAGAGAACAAGCTATGGACAGATATATTTTTTGCCAAAGCACAGCATGTACCTTTTTGGTTCCCGTCACAATTTGCTTTGATACTTCTGCTTAGCCAAACACATTGCATTGTGGGTGAACTCATCAAAGGACCGGTCTGATATGGCCCGGGCCTGTTTAGCTACCACTTTTCAGCCACCATTACCCCAGATACAACCGTTTTATACAACCGAGTTATATTGTTGGGACGTCTGTGTCTTCCAAGGCTGGTTCCCAGGGGCAACAATGACAGAAGAAGAGACAAAATAAGAGGGGGGAGAGAGGGAAGGGGGGAGGCAAGGAGGAGGGTGAGAGGGAGGGAAGGAACAGCAGGACTGAGAGGATATTGAAAGAGTTGAGAGAGGGAAGGGTTGGGAGGACAGACGTTTAACCTCTAGATGACAACTTCAGTAACATCACTCTTCAACCCTCACACACACACACACACACGCATAAGGAGTGCGTATGTTTATCTTTGTGAATTTTGTATGATAGCTAAAATGAGACCGGAATCCATTAGTGACTTGGCTGAGAGACTTACTAATGAATAACATGTCAGTTAGAGTCCCAGAATAATCACCAGGATGATAAGCAGAGCAAAGACAGAGAGAGAGAGGGAGAGAGCGAGCATAGCATAACAGAGAGAGAAACATGTCGAGGGAGAGAAAGAAAAAGCCCCCATCATTTCTCCTCTCCTCAGACATTCATGTTTATGTACTGCATTGTGCTCTTGTTTTATATGGTATGTATTCTGTCTTCACAAAGATATTTCAGTGATATAATAGGATTAACTGAAGTACTGCCCCCACTGATGCCCTGAGGGACACCTTCTACTGGTCAGCTGACCCCCCAGGTCCACCCTTTGCCATGACGCCATGGTTCTTGTGATGGCGGAGTTGAGCTATGAGCTATGTGCTATGATGTGTTTATCAAAATAAAGGAACATTTGAACCAAGGAACGGACTGAGCCGATATCCCTCTCTCTAACCTGTTGACTGGAGTCCCTCTCACGCAAGCTGGGCTCATTCGGACCTCCCTGAGCCAGCGCTTCTGCGAGGAGGGGAGAACATCTGGTCGAGAGGACGAGTTCAGGTCCCTGCAGAACGCTTGGCCGCAGCTACTGTCTGGCTGGAGGGAGGCCTGGACAACGACTGACCTCTGACCCCTTCGCCGCCTGTTCCTAACAGCCCCTGTTCCTAACGAGCTTCTAAAATGCAATGCAGCCCGACGTCCCCCAGGTCTCCCCAGGTCTCCCCCCGCAGCCTGGGGGGGGGAGGGGGGTCATGTCAGGCGGTTGAGGCATACACTCATTCAAAAAGTAAGTTAAATTTGTTGTTTAAATCTAGCTTTCATATGTGTATACTTTGATCCATTGTATTTTTGTACTTTTTGTTTCTCATGTTGATCATGGTGTACCACATTCTTGCACGGCAATCCCTCTATAAATAATGTTTGACAGATTGTTGATGTTTGCAACTCCAGAGTGCTGAATCTTCTTCTTCTCTAGCTGAAATATTTTTTTAGAAGCCAAACTCCATTTTGTGGCTCACTGTCAAACAGTTCAAAGCGATTGTGTTCGCCGTTGGTGTCTCTCGGCCAGATTGACGGTACATTTTGGCACTCCTGGATGTCATCACATGTTAGACCCATTCTCACCAGTCAGGATGAAGGTGACTTTGGATTCCATTTGAACCACACACCGTTGAATGGACAACACCTCTGCAAATACCTTCAAACCATCTCTCCCGTCTCGACTTCCCCTCCTCACTGATATCATTTGTTGAAAACACTTGGGTGTCTGCCCTGTGCCTGCGTGTTGTGCATGTAAGCATTGCCGTGCTGAGACGTTGGTTTAATCAGAGCCTTTACACCTTCACCACTTTGACCTGCAGTGAATCCTGAATGCAGGAGTGGAAGATTCAGAATTGTACTCTTAATCTTATTATGATTATTATATTATATAAATTATACATTTTAATACATTTTGAGTTGTCTTTTTAAATGTCAGTACTTTAGTTAGTACTACTGATAATTGTATTGATTTAATTGTTACTGAACTGAAGTCCCATGTACCAAATTTAAAAGGATTACAAATATTAGTTTCAACAAAAAAAAATAATTATGGATTGAGTTGAGAACTGATGTTTCCCCTGCTCGTTTATCCTCTCATTCATCCTCTCCTTTGAGTCTCCTCTTCTACCAAAGAACACTGAATCCCAATGGGTTCAGCGTGTTTCATTCATCTGGAGGCATTGTTCGCTTCGCGTTCTGCGCTCAACACAACATAATCAGTGTTGGTAAAAAGGGAAACACTTGATGTGCTTTGTGATCGCTCCCATCCAGAACGCGTTGGCGTTCGGCGCTGGTCCCGCTGTACAGTCGGCCGCACTCGCAGACAGAGAGCCCGCGTCGCCGCCTTCAGTCGAACAATGGCCTTCGATCCCCTGAAACAGCCGCTCCGAAGCGTGAGTCCTCTCAGGATGACAGCCTTGTTTTCAAAACCAAAGCCCATTTTCTATGATTACGGCTTACAATAGCGAGAGAGCTTCATTGAATCTGTAATTTCCTTTAGCCTGGTGTCCTGGTTCAGCAACCTACCCCTAAAACATAAAAAACACACTGAATCAGATTGTTAGGTGGGCCAGTAGGTTAATTGGAGAGCCACAGCTGAATTTATAAACCCTTTACACGAGGCAGCTACAGAGGCTAGTGGGGTCCATCCTACAAGATGGATTCCACCCTACATGGTGAATTCCAGCTCCTTCCATCAGGCCGTAGGTTTAAAATGCCTGCAGGTAATACCAAAAGGTATAGAGGTAGTTTTGTTCCTTTAGCTATTAAGACTCTGAACAATACTTAATCTAATCCTAATCTATTTATTTAATTATTTATTGACCCAGCTTTTTTTGTATTGATTGTATTGATATGGTGGTATTGTGCTATTTGTGTACTTGGGTACTTTATTTTATTTATATCTCTATGCCTGGAGCACTTGTTGTTACTGTTATGTCATTGTCTTCTGTCAATGTTGTCAATGTTTGTCTGTGTTTAATGCAGCCCACTCTTTCTACCTGCAACCAAATCTACCCTTGGGTACAAATAAAGTGACCTTACCTTACCTTACTTAGAGCTAAAATGTCAGTGTGTCTTTGAGCAACACAAATACTGGATGAAAGTTTCTAGCCCTCTTTGAGAGCACTGAAAGGGAGACGCCGATATATTTCACACACTCACAGTGAAGTTACACTCACAACTCCTTATGCTGCCTGGCGTGACACGACGGGTGGCCGAGGGGCCTCAGAAAGAGGGCTGTGTGTTACAGCAGGGAGACGAGATCTTGTCCCGATCCCCAGGCGGGGATCGATGGAGGTTCACGGCCTGGTCGTGTCCTCCATCAGGAGCTGGTCTCCTGGGATGCGAGGCTCCCTTCAAACATTGCGTTTAACACCCCTCCGGTCAGGGACTCCTTCAAGATCAGAGTCATGAACCAGAGGCCAATTACAGTTCACAGCCAGGGCAGCCTGCGCATGCACTTAATTTGTGGGTGGTGGATTTCAAAGAATTAAAGAGGAATGAAGAAATTCAAAGGAGAGCAAATTGTTTGTTAAGGGTGTCTTTTCCAGGCTGCAAGCTTTCAGCCAATAGCAGATATCTAGAGCAGGTGAAATACTGCATCTGACTTCCCTTGAACTGGTTTTATGATGCTTCAACATTTAAGCCAATAGTGAACTGATCAGGTTAAGCCCCGCCCCTCCATGCTCTAATCAGGGACACCTGCTCCACAATACAAGAAGCCCCACTGAGACGTCACAGCAGACAAAGGTGAGTGGATGAGCTTGTTGTTGTTATACTCTGTAACCTGTAGCATGTACACGTCTGAGCTTCTGCTAGCTTGGATGCTATATGTAGTTAGCATTTAACAACATCACTGTTCATCACTCGTTATCTCACAACACTAGCAAGCTTGTCATTAAGGAGAAGGTGGCGGTTAGAAAGTAAGGACAGGTCATTAAGGAGCAGGTAGGGGTGACAGAAACAGGTCATTAAGCAGCAGGTAGCGGTTAGACCGTACAGAGACAGGTCATTGAGGAGCAGTTGCGGTAAGACAGTACAGAGACAGGTTTAAGGGGCAGGTAGGGGTAGGACAGTCATCATTAGATTACCTTATTTAACTTTCTTTGAAAGACATAGTGTTTAATCCAAAGGTTGCTTAGCAACCCCTCCACCCTGGGGTGCCCGAGGTCTCCGCTAAGTGTCTGAATGCTGTGATGAATTTCTGGCTAATATCGATAACTGCACTAGATTTGGTTATTCACTCACACACACACACACACACAGCAAAACAGATCAGTGTGTAATGAGCTGTTCCGAGATGGCTCTCCCCCGCTGGTGATTTTATGGCTAAAATGAATTTTTGGATTGGCCTTCATTTAGCACTAATGAGTCCTCAGTCCCCTAATTGGTATCAGTGAGCAGAGCGGCCTGATTTTGTTGCTCAAGGGCACTGCGGCAGTGGTTGCTGGTTTCAATCAGCTTGATGTAGTAATGAAACATGTCGTCTTGCACAGTGAGCTGGTGTCATAACGACGCTTTTATCTAGCACGGCGGATTCCATCATAATGAGTGAGATGAGCGATGTGCCTGTTAGCATAGGATGGGTGTCATATACAATGTGACACACGAGACACAGTTCTGCTCCACCGTTTAGCTGTGAAATCATCCTTCTTCCCCCTCAACGCGTCGAACATCCTACACTACATCTCTTCCAGCCTAGCTCTCTCTCTCTTCCTCTCGCTCTCTCTCACACAAAGGCACACCATCTTGCTGTCATCATTATCAATCCATCTTTGTTGTCTCTCTCTTGCGTACAGTAATAGTCTTCAAACATCTCTCTCTATATTTATATCAACTGTCATATGTAGGTTCAGACCCGTCCACCACTCAAGTGATGGGTGAGAACGTGTTCCGCACGTGGAGGAGGAAAGGCACCATTTATTTGTGGTTCTCAACCTGTCCACAACCGTAATAATGATCCAGTGAGGGCTGGCTGTTACTGACATTCACATGAAGTCATTTTGACCCTTTTATCATAGGAGGTGAAATGTATTCCAACCACGCAGTGCAGAGGCTCTGCCAGATGATTTGAAAGAAAAAAAAAGTAATTTGACTGCAGACATAATGAATTATTTAGCTGAAGGTAACAGGATAGTCTGCTGGTCATCATCAAACCCAGCTGAAAGGTTCTGGGTTTGATGATTACCAGCATCTCAGAGATCACCAAAGTATCCCGTTAACCTTGTGCGTTCTCCAATGCAATCACTTCCTTGTTCTTTTCTGAATCTGGGCACAAAATGTTTTATTTTGTCTTGTGTCCGTAATGGAGGTGGGAGTAGAGAGAGGGGAGAGGGGAGGAGAGAGAGAGGGAGGGATGAAGCATAGAGGAAAAGCTTGAACGAGATTTTGAAGAAGGGATGGGCGGGAGCGATGAGTTGACAAATATAATGCGGTTTCCATGGTGACCGTGGAAGCTGGCTGGTCACATGATCGCAGCAACTTGGCAACAAACTCAGAAGAGTAAAGTAAATTAAGATGATTAAGTGAATCTTTACAACTACGCCCACACACTGTCTCACGCAATCTTCAGTGCTGTTTTCATGAGATGAACACTTTCTCCTCCCTCATCTTAAGAGCTCCTCTGATCTTCAGCTGCTGGGACTCTGAATCCCTTTCTGCCTGTGTTCTCCCCAGCATTCACCTGGAGGAGGTCTGGAGCCGGTCTTGTTTACAGGGTCCCTGCAGGGTTCAGGATGTGTTCAGCCGTAAGTGCGAGGAGAAGGTACAGACTGCGTGGGCGATGGCTGATTTGAGTCAGGCTGATTGGACTCTCTGTACCATTGTACTCAAACGCTGCCATCCACATGGCCCCCCTGGGTGCTGGTGGGCCGCTGAGCAGAGTGAACAGAGGAAGTAGGAAGGCCCACGGCTACACTGTTCACAGTGCGATGGGCCAGAGGTAATCTGTGCTGACAGATGTAGAGTTTTGGAGAATGAGGTGCGATGGCTCGGTTGGAGGCTGTGGTGTCACCATTTATGTTTACTATCTTCAAGCATACAGGTGTAATTCAACAGATATTAAAAAGATGGACGTTGTGTCTGTCTGTCTGTCGGTAAGCTTACGCAGAGCATTATCACGTGCGTGTTTGTGTGTTCGACGAAATGGGTGGAGCTGGGTCTGACTAGATAACACCTGACACTCTCCTCCTCCTGTCATCTGCCAGCTGAAGCTCTCTCCATCTCCCCTCTCTCTCTCCATAACTATCCTCTTCATCCTGCTTTTCTCTCCATCTCCCCTCTCTCCCTCCCTAACTCTATTGCTCTCCTCATCCGTGTTCCCTCTCCTTCTCTCTGTCTGTAACAATAGCACTGGTTCCTCAGTCTGACAGAAGTATTTCACCATGGTAACAAAGACATAAACTCAGTATTATCCACTCATGACCCAAACTCAACATATGTTTCCAGTTTGCGTGACAGAGAAGACCATTAATATATTATGTGGAGCTCAGAGTGAAAACAGAACCTGACAGAACCTCTACTCTGCAGCTCCATGGGGACTTTACATCTGTGACACTCAAACCACCACAGATATCTTGATAGGCTTCTCTGTTCTATCTTCTCTCTCTGCCTTTTTCCCAAGCTGTTGCACTGCATCTGTCTGCCTCACTCCGTCTCTCCTTTCCTCTCCTTGTTGTTGATGCGGACATCTCTCTCTCTCTGGTGAGACAGTGAGGAGGGGGTGTGGCCCTGGGACGGTCCTCTGAACCCTGGAGGAAAGGCCTGATGCATGCTACCCCTCCTTAATGCGCTTTACCTTCCAGCCCAGGTATACCGCTTCATCCATCAGCTGACGTAGCACCTGTCACACCGGGTTTACCTACACCTCTCTAGTAGGACCTCGGCTGTAAGTGCCTTAGCTACAGGG